>NW_021024954.1:2935817-2953222 GCF_004153795.1 Camellia sinensis | reverse complement strand
CCTATCTAATTGCATCTTGTATGTGTTGCATTAGGCAATTTAACATAAACTAGGACACGCATGTTTGCTAACTAGTTTATTGTTTTGGCACGGAGTACGATGTAAGTATTTTCGCTTTAGCATCTCGCATGCGTGTGAATGTTAACATGACAGTATGCCTGCCATGCGGCTAAGTGTTTATGTAAGGGCATGTTTTGGCCTCTTGAGAGAGCATTATGCTTGAGTGTGTGTTGAGCATGTTTAGGCTGTTTTTCATGCTTATATTTCCATAATATAACATGATTTTAAATTGGTTTTGGTACTCCATGCATGCTTAGCATAGTTGCCATGCAATGCCATGTTATTGCCTCAATGTGCCTTAGGTTGTTAGCCTTTGTTGGAGCATGTATTAGGCTTAGTCTTGTGAAGATTTTGTGCATTTTTTGCCATGTTCTAGGTCTGTCCTAGGTTGTTTGGGTCGAATTTGGCATGCATCATATAGCCCCTTTGCATTCCGGCTTGTTGGCTTTAAGTATGTGAATGTATAGCATGCCATCCTTGCATTGTTTTGGTGATTTGGGACCATCCACCATGCCATTTCAGACCTTATTGTATGCTTGTAAGCTTGCATTTGATGTCCCTTTAATGCCTTGTAAGGTTGTCATCTCATGCTCCATGTTTTGGTAATTATGCATGCCTTTGTTTTGAGCCACTTAGATGCCATCTAAGTGATCCTTAGGCCTTGTTTTAATGTGCCAAGACTCTGTTTTTGGTCAACAAGTTCATCCCATGTTTGGTCTTGCTAAGTGTAGTTCGATACTCCATTAGTTTGCTTTGAGCACTTGGGCTATTTGTTGCACGTTTGGCTTGATTTGTTGCTTGGTTTGGCACCATCCTAACATGACTTTCAATGCTTATGTTGCATGCTTTTAGTCCACATTATGCTCCTTCCAAATGTGCTTGAGGGTTGTCTAATTTGTGCCTAAGTGTTGGCCCTTAATCATATGTATGCGTGCATGTGTTTTGGTCCCTTGTTTTGGTCATTTTAGCCACTGTTTTGGGCCTTATTAGAGCTGCCCAAATCATGTTTAAGACCACCTTTTTATTGGTTAGCATTCCCTCATGTTTGCTTGTATGCTTGCATAGGATTGTTGCCATGCCATGTTGCATCCTTAGCTTGTATGCCTAGGTTGCATTGCATCTTGCATGCATGCCTTGTTCCTTGACTTAGTGATGGGAATTGGGCCTTGTTTTGCTTGATTGGTTTGCATTTCATTTGACATGAATGTTGCATACTTGATTCTTTGGGCCATCATGCATGGAAATGCGTGATTGGTGGTCCGAGAATCGAGGCACATGCCCCTTTGAGTCATTATCATGATAAGGGACATGAGTGGTGCATACATGCCTTGAATTGTGCTGCCATGCTTTGCCTTGCCCTCTGTTGCTGTGAGTTGCAGGTTCTGCAGGCTTTCTTTGCCGACCGGCAGTGTATATTGCCGACCGGCAGTAAATCACCAGCCGACAGCTTCACTTTGTGCCGGTGGCTACACCACATTGCCGGTGGTAATTCCACTCAGCCGGTGGCACTCCCCAATGTCCAGGGATGCAGTCCTGAGGTTTTGGCAGCCTCCAGAGAAGTGAAGGAAGGAAAACAGAGGCAGCTCATGCATGGCGGCGCGTTTCCCGAGGCGATTTACTGTTTTCTCAGTTTTAGTTAATTTGCTTAGTTGATTAGGCAATTTGTAATATTTAATTAGCTTGCGTAGTTAATTAATTTGTATTATTTATTCGGTCCCTCCGAGCGAGGGCAAATGTGTAATAAGTGTGGGTGAGTGTGTGTATGTCTTCCAATCCCCACTTCTTTCTTCCCTTTTATTTACCTGCTTATGATGGTAGATTAGGGCATGTTTAATTTAGCATACCTTATGCTATGCATGCGTGCATTCATGCATTTGTATTGCATGCATTAGGCTCGGTACATCACGCTAACTGCATTTGTATTTCAATTCCAATTTGAATACATGCATCAATTGATCGCATTTCGTATGTCATGCTTAGGTTAGCTGAGCCTACTTCAGTTGCATCCGGTATGTGTTGCAATAGTCACATTAACATGAACTAGGACATGCATGTTTGCTAACTAGTTTACTGTTTTGGCACGGAGTACGATGTAAGTATTTATGCTTTAGCATCCCACATGCGTGTGAATGTTGCCATGACAGTATGCTTGCTATGCGGCTAAATGCTTATGTGAGATAAACTGTTTGAATGCCTGTGGGTGGAGGTTGGGTTGTTTGAGTTGGAAAAACTCATTGAAATCCGTGTTTTAGCCTACTTGCGAGTAGCAAATTCCAAAACGCGTTTCAAAACGAACGGATATGCAATGCTTATTTCCAAATTAGGCAATCTAGTCTATACTTGTTTGCTGTGCGCATAACAGAGTAATTCTAGGCTAATAACCAGAATAAGAACACATAACGTTTTCAAAAACGGATATCACGGTTAGTAGAGGCCGGTCTTCGAACCGGGCGAAAGGGGGTACTCATAGTTGACCTTCCCCGATCGTACCCAAGCTCCCGAGCCGAGACAACTCCGGTGATGACGGACACGTGGCCTTCGACACCGAGTCAGGGTTTCCTAAATTCTCCCATTAAAAAAATATTTAGGTGGCGACTCTGTATCTGGCTAAGCAGTCCATGTTTGGCACTACTTTTTCAAAAATCTGTTTTTCAAAACGATTTGCCAGATTTGGACTCTTTGGTTCAAGATTAAGAACCGCGACACAAATCGAGAGTCCGAACTGTAGCATCGAGGGCCCCCCTCGCGGGCGCGTCTACAACTTGGGTTCAACAAAATAGAGTCTAACTCTTTACACGAAATAAGCCCTTGGCTTGATATACATGAAATATACAAAATAATCACAAAAAGGAAGCCTTCAGCTTCTACAACCTCCCAAGCTACATCCTTGGAGGCGACATATCACCTGTACCTAAAAATGATGCCCCATATAGGGTGAGCCAACGCCCAGTAGAGATATGCTAAACATAATATGAGCAATAACTAAAACATTTGCATTTGATAAATGTTTAACTCATACAAACCCACGCACAACATAATCCAATTCCATGATAAATATGCCCATGTTCATTTTACTTTCCTTTACTTAACCAATTTTCAATTCATAACCATGGCTCAGAACCTGACCAAACAATTAAATGAGATTACGACTTATATCAAAACACTTCCATACTTCACAATAGATACACATATTTGCTGTATCAATGTCATATTAAAACACTTCCAGACTTCACAAATGATACACAGATTTGCTGTATCAATGTCATATTAAAACACTTCCATACTTCACAAATGATACACAGATTTGCTGCATTAATGGAGTCCATCCCCTATCTCATCCCAAATAATATCCGGTTTAGGAGTCCATCCCCTATCTCCTCTCAAACCGTAGAGTACATCCCCTATCTCCTCCCACACAATACAATATATATAAACAATTATCATATACAAGATCAATCAATACACAGATTCGATGTATTATTCCAACCGTCATATTCGATGGCATATTCAACCGATTAGTCTTAATTCACCTAATCATCATGCAGTGTCTACAACAATCAAGACTATCCTCCACCGATAGCCCAAAGCAATTATTTCTAAACAGATAATAAATGCATCAACAAATAATTTATCAACAATTTCAAAAGTGAGCGATTAGTAAATCTAACTCCACCATTCCGTCTCATATTAAGCTAATTTCAACATTTCCAACTCAATTTCATATTCCCATAATATTCTCAAATTAATTATATAAATTAATTCATAACAAAAATTAGGACATTTCTCCCTCCTTCTCAACATTGACCAAAAGGCTCAAATATCAACAACAAACAACATTAACCTCATTTGAGACCCAAAACACACATGTATTGGCCTAAAGAACAAAACCCCTCTTTATACAATTGAAACCCTAACACCCAAAATTACCCAACTTCAACATTATAACAAAATGACCAAAATTTTATGTTAAAGACCATAAATATGAGTAGTTATCCCTACCTCAAAAGATGAGACCAAATGGAGAAGATGAAGAATTTCGAAATGCTCCAAAACCCAAGATTTTCGGATGGAAATGTAGCCCAAGCCAAGCTCTACACTTTTTACAAAGACACTAAGGTAAAAGATTACTCAAACTAGATCAAACCCTAGAGAGAAGTTGAAGTTTAGAGTGAGGAGCTCTCCAATGGAGGTTTTGAAAAGTTAGAGAGAGAAAGAGTCAAAGAAAAGTGATCCAAAAAGCCACTTTTTGGACTGATATAAAAGTCACCCCACTCGAGCGTGGAACTGCCCGCTCGAGCGTCAGACATAGACTCATGCTCGAGCGTGAAAAGCGCCGCTCGAGCGTCGATTGCACACTTCCAAAAGTTTTGCAGTCGATGGTCCCCGCTCGAAGGTGAAAGTGGACGCTCGAGCGTCCGATGACCTGCAGAACAAAAATACTAAGAGAAGAATAATCACGCTCGAGCGTCAAAACGCCCGCTCGAGCGGAGAAACAACAACAAAGGGCTCACTCAAGCGTCAAAATCCTTGCTCGAGCGTGAAGGCCAAAATCTAGGCATCAACTTTTGGGTTCTAAACACAACCAACCTGTTCCCAACCTGCCCAACACAACCCAAGACTCAAATATAAAGAGTAAAGGATAAAAATGAGAATATGACAACCACACACTCACGGAACTAAGTCCGGAATACAACAAACAAGGAAAGGAAAAATCGGGATTGCTGTATGCCGCTGTCGCCGTCCAACCAAGCCGTGCTGGGTTGGTTATGGGTTGGGTCCTAACATTAATTTTTTGGACAAAATTCTTGTGGAAAAATTTGAATTTTGCACCAAACAGTTTGAATTCAAATTTTTACTCCCAATCAGTGTGTCTTTTCCGAACTAGTCCGAAATTTCCAAGACTGTTCCCAGACAGATTCAAAATTGTCTCAACAGATTGCACCGGACAGATTCAATTCAAATTCTGCACCTGTTTAGTTTAATATCAGACCTGTTCAGTTCAAATTTGAACCTGTTCGGATCTGGCAAACAGTTACTAACTTTCCTATAGATTTTTCTTAATCAATTCTCTTCCCCCTTTTTGCTTTATTTTTGCATTATTTTTCATATTAGTTTTTAGAGAAATTTTTGAGAGTATAGAACATAGGTTTTGGTTTGTCGAAACAGATTATTTTTAGTGCTAATACAATTTGTGAAAGATCGTTGTATCTTAGGAGATAGACGTCATTATTCCGTAAGCACCTGAGCGGAGCGAATCTGTCTTAAGGATAGAGTGTCATACATTCGACTTGATCATTCTTGTTCTTAAAGTGTTTTGGTAAATAAATTCTATAAGTAATTTATTTTGGTTATTTGATTTGTTTCAAGTTATTTTTATTATACACAGAAGATTATTCCCACAAGTGTACATTACGAAGAAGATAATTTATTTTGGTTATTTGATTTATTTTTATTTATTTTGGTGGCTTGAACTCTAACTCATAAATGTGGTGTGCTTTCTTCTTGCACTGGCTGTAGTTTGTGGATCAATCTAGTCTGAGCAAGGCTCTCAATGCCTACAAGCCCTTCCAGGTCAAAGACTAAAATAACAAGCACTTCAAATAATACAATCTAATAAACTAGTATTGTGGCTCCGTTTGGGATGTGGGTTGGTGTTTTGACTTTTTGACTATTTTAACCTAGGGTTAAAAAGTCTCGTTTGGTATGGACTTTTTGATTTTTTGACTTTTGTGAAAAAAAAATGAAATGATTATGATTTAGATGTGATATTTTGTCTTATTGGCTTTTAGCTTATTTTGTCTTTTTGTGACTATTTTAACCCAAAAAGTTTATACCAAACGAGGGCTTAGAAATTTTTCTTCTAAAAACATGTTTCAAAACACAAACTAAACACACTCATAGTTTCTCAAAAAAAGATTTTGAGGAGAGAGTTTAGGGCCTTGTTTGGTTTGCTTTTGAAAGAGTAATTTTGGAGAAATTTTTTCAAAATTTTGTTTGGTTTAGTGATTTTGGAAAAAAAATTAAAATCACTTTCTCTCTCCTACACATCAATCAATCACTTTTTCTCTCTCCTCAATCTTTCTCAGGCTTGGTTTGGGAAGTAGGTTGGCTTTTTGGCTTGTTAGTTTTTTTGGTTATTTTAGGTTGAGGTTAAAAAGCCTGGTTTGGGAAGGACTTTTGATTTTTTTGGTTTTTTTTGACTTTTTTGTGAGAGAAAGAATGTAATGATTATGGGTTAGATGTGATGTTTTGTCTTATTGGGCTAAAAATGCTATTTTATTTTTTATGACTATTTTAGCCCCAAACCCACCCAAACCCACTTCCCTGCCTCAATCAATTTTTCTCTCACACACATCTACTCAATTGTAACAAAATATCAAATTATCGCAAACTGCCATATTTCAAAACTATTTCCAAAATATACAACCAAACAAACTAAAAAAATTTCTGAACTCTCTCCTAATTTATTTATTTTTTTGAAAATTTATCTCCCAAAACCAAACCAAACACACCCTAGAAGTTTTAAAAAAGATTTCGAGTGTGTTTAGTTTGGTTTTGGGAGATAAATTTTTAAAAAAGATTTTGGAGAAAGAGTTTAGAATTTTTTTTGATTTGTTTGATTGTATATTTTGAAAATAGTTTTTGAGTATAGAAGTTTGGGATGATTTAGTAGTTGTTTGTGATGTTTTAAATAAGTGCATTTTTTGATTTTTTATGAAATATGGGTTGAATTTGAAGTGATATGGTAGATAAGTGATATGACTTAAATAAGATGAAACGAATTAAATATGATAGTAACTTTTTAGCTTTTTGACTTTTTTAATATATGTCAAACAAGGCTTAATATTTTGTTGTAATTGAATAAATGTGTATGAGAAAAAAAATGATTGAGAATGAAAAATGAAAGAGAAAAAATAACTGGTTGATATATAAGAGAAAAAAGATTTAAATTTTTTTTTTTCTAAAATCACGTAACTAAACAAAATTTTAAAAAAAAATTCTCAAAATTTATTTCACAGAACAAACCAAACAAGCCTGCAGCTCTCTCTCTCTCTCTCTCTCTCTCTCTTCTCAGTATTTGTTCAATACTTTTGAGATTTTCGTCTCTTCAGGTTTTTTTCCTCATCTCTTTCATTGCTTTTTTTCCCCACTTACAGGCTTCGCTTTCCATCACTTGTCTCTTACGATGGTCGTCTCCTCTCATCAATCTCTCCTCTTTTGATTATCTTCAATTTTTTTGTCGAACTCATCACCGCCAGACACTCTTCATCATCAACGAACACAAGTAGAAGGCAGAGCTTCAGATTTGTAACTATTTTGTAGAGGGAAGAGAATTATTTTGGTACATCTCTCTTAGATCTGTAACTAATTTGGTTATTTTTTTTAAGATCGGTAACCATTGGGGTTGATTTTTTTCAGATCTGTAAATATTTTGATAAGATCTCTTAGATTTGTTACTATTTTGACATATATTAGATCTATATGTTTTGATTTTTTTATTTTTTATTTTGAAATCATCATCCACTCCTACTGATGTGTTCTTCACTGCACCCGACCGATACCGACCGCCATCTTTGGATTCCAGAAATAGAGAAAGAGGGAGAGAAGAGGTAGGAAACATAAGAAAAAGATGGAGTGTTTACTGGTTGACTATTAACAGTGGGTCTTCAAATTTAAGAAAAAACTCAGAAATTTACCAGAATTTGAAATCATAGGTGAGATTTATTGCTCACAACAAAGATTAATCTTTTTTTTTCTTCCTTAAATTTTTATTATTATTTTATTTTAACTCTCTACAGCATTTCGTCATATATTTTAAGATCAAAAGCCCATCAGATAGGAGTGCTTGCAAATAACGTTTTCTTACCTTTTGCAGAGTCACCCGGCTCACTCACTTATATTCCTCCCCACAAATCATTTGATCTTGGCTTCATCCATGACTTCTAAAAGAACCTTAGATCATTCTTCTTGTTTTCCAGCCCCAAAAAAGAGGAAAGGCTCCTCTTGTTTTGCTTCATCTTCTTCAACACAACCTCGCTGGACCTATCACGTGTTCTTGAGTTTCAGCGGTGAAGATACTCGCAAAAACTTTACTGATCATCTCTACGAGGCCTTGGATCAAGCTGGAATTCACACCTTCAGGGATGATAAACTTCCAAGAGGACGTGAAATTTCTCCCGAGCTTCTCAAATCAATCGAAGGATCCAGGATCTCCATCGTTGTTTTCTCAAGAAACTATACTTCTTCCAGATGGTGCCTTGATGAGCTCGTGAAGATCATTGAATGCAAGGAAACAATTGGGCAATTAGTTCTCCCAATATTCTATGATGTTGATCCATCCGACTTATGCGACCGAAAACGGTGTTTTGGAGTAGCATTTAGAAGACATAAAAAGCGTTACGGGGATGAGATGGAGAAGGTGGAGGTTAGGAGAGTTGCCCTCTCTAAAGCTGGTAATATATCAGGCTGGGTTTTGAAAAATGTTGCTAATGGGTAATTTTTAACATCCTTTTAATTTTGCTGCTGCTGCTGCTATCAATTTTTAACTTTTAACTAGAAAATCCTATCCTTATTGTTTTTAATATTTTTAAAATATATATATATATATATCAAATATAGTTAGTTCACTTTGTAAGTTCAAGATGTTTTGAATTTTACATTTCTTAACTGCATATTTTGAGTGGGGTTTGTAAGGTTTTTGATTTCTGTAATATACAATAACTTTACTTTTAATTTGGATTGAAATTGACAGGCATGAAGCAGAGTTAATCCGACAAGTTGTTGAAGAGGTTTCATGTAAACTGGAACGTACATCCCTATATGTTGCTAAGCACCCAATTGGAATAGAGTCTCATGTTGAACACGTCAGTTCGTTGTTGAGCATTGGATCAGATGATGTTCGCATGATTGGGATATACGGCATGGGTGGAATAGGCAAAACGACCATTGCAAAAGCTGTGTATAACCATATTTTCTTCCAATTTGAATGGAGTTGTTTTCTTGCAGATGTTAGAGAATGTGCAGGACAATCCAATGGCCTAGCTCAATTGCAAGAACGACTTCTTTTTGCATTATTAGGGACAAAGAATCTAAAGGTTAACAGTGTTCACGAAGGAATTAATTTGATTAAAGAAAGGCTCCATTCTAAAAAGGTTCTCATTGTTCTTGATGATATGGATCATACAAGGCAATTAAACACCTTAGTTGGAAATCATGATTGGTTTGGTCCAGGAAGTAGAATCATCATAACAACTAGAGATGAGCAGTTGTTGAACTTACTGAAAGTTGATGAAAGATACATGGCTAAGAAATTGAATCACGAAGAGTCTTTGCAACTTTTCAATTCTTATGCTTTCGGAGGAACCAATCCATTAGAAAATTATGCAGAGCTTGCAAATGGTATAGTACATTATGCAGGAGGTCTTCCGCTAGCTCTTGAAGTTTTAGGTTCTTATTTGTTTAAAACACCATTGGTAGAATGGAAAAGTGCATTTGATCAATTACAACGAATTCCTCATGAGGATATTCACAAAATACTTAAGATAAGTTTTGATGCACTAAATCAGGAAATGAAGGATATCTTCCTTGATATTGCATGCTTTTTTGTTGGAATGGACATGGACTATGTCATTAATATATTGAAATGTTGCGATTTCTCCCCAGAATTTGGAATTAGGATTTTGATTAATAAATGTTTATTGAGAGTTAATAGATACAATGTGCTAACAATGCATGATCTACTTCGGGATATGGGAAGGGAAATCAATCGTCAAGAATCTCCCAAGGAGCTTGGAAAGCGCCGTAGATTGTGGTTTCATAAAGATGTATCCTTTGCACTTGAAAACAACAGGGTAAGAGTCAAATCTTTCTTTCTAGTGAGTTAGTAAGCTTTTGGCTTGGAATGCTAATTTCAGTTGTTTTTAGTCTTTCTTCCTTCTAATTTTCAATTTTGTTTTTAAATATTTATATATTAGGGAACAGAAACAGTCGAAGGTGTGATCCTGACCGGACTACCCATGGTGAAGAAGATACAATGGAGTAATAAAGCATTTGCTAGGATGCATAATTTAAGACTGCTTCAAATCAATCATGTGCACCTCAGTGGTAATTTTGAACACCTATTGAAAGAGTTAAGGTGGCTCTGTTGGCATAACTGCCCATTGGAGTATTTACCATCCAATTTTTATCCAGAGAAACTCGTTATTTTAGACATGCAGTTCAGCAAAATTAAAACACTCTGGAAAGATGGCAAGGTACGACATTCTTAGCAAATTCATTCTTGTTTGGGATTTGGATCAATTGAGTAGTGAATCATGAAGAAAGAAAAAAAAATTATATAATTTCTTATATTTTTTTTTTTTGGTTTTAACAGCACTTCAGGAGCTTGAAAATTCTAAATCTCAGTAATTCCAAATGCCTAACGAAGGGCCCTATCTTCTGCGTACTATCGATGCTCGAGGAATTATTACTTGAAGGTTGTACAAGTTTAATGGAGCTCCATGAATCAATTGGGCTTCTAGATAAACTTGTTCACTTGAATTTGAAAGATTGCATGAACCTCAGGTATCTTCCAGGCAGTGTCTGCAAGTTAAAGTCTGTTGAACGTCTAAATCTCACTGGTTGCGCAAAACTAGAGGAGTTTCCAGAGCACTTGGGAGATATGAAAAGCTTAACAGATCTTCTTGCAGATGGCACAGCCATTAAACAACTACCTTTCTCTATTAGACTACTGAAGAATCTTAGGACCTTCGGATGTAGTAGGCAATTGACAACTAAATCCTTGTTTTCTCGCATTTTATCTTGGGTTTCACGGAGAAGATTTTTACCATCCTCTGTTTCTGGTTTGTGTTCCTTAACAGACCTATGTCTCAGTAATTGCAATATGTCTGAAAGAGATTTTCCAGCTGATTTTGGAAGTTTATCCTCGTTGCGATGGTTGGATTTAGGCAGAAACAATTTTAAGCACCTACCAGATTGCTTCAGTCATCTATCCAAGCTAAAACTCCTTAAGTTGAATGACTGCAGAAGTCTTCAATCTATCTCAGATCTTCCTCCTAATTTAAATAAAGTTGTGGCTTATAATTGTGCTTCACTTGAAAAAATATCCGGTCTATCAAAATTGAAGACTCTAAGAATCTGCTTAAGTAATGACCAATATGGCCGCTTTCTCTCAAATGGTAATAATGATGGTATGGAAGATCCTCCTTGTTTTCAAGGTGCACGAATCATTCCCTTTGACAGGCTCAACAATTTACAAAATTTCCTTCAGGTCTCTCTCTCTCTCTCTCACTCACACACACACACAGGTTCTGTGCAAATTAAGTGAAATGTGGGAAACTAAATTTATTTTAGATGTTACCTTCATAATACTAAAGGAGGAGAATTTCATGTAATCCAGATTATATGGATTAGATAATGTTGTTTAGGTTTGTAGAATTGACATGGGATCTTTTACGAGTTTTGTTTTGATGATTCGGATTTTTTGTTTTATCTAATACTTGTGTATTTCATTCATAATAAAAATAAAATCGATAGGATAATTATAATATATTTAGTTTATCAAATTTGTAAAAAAAGGGGATGACAATTTTGTTTTTAAAAATAAATAATATATTTTTTGGTGACAAATATAATAAATTAAATAGGTTATGATGTAGTATCACTATTGTTTATATATTATTATATAATCCATCATTAGATATACAAGACTCTTTTATATTGTCTATAATATACTAGTTATATAGTAATACCATATTTCCAATTTTTATTTTTTAAAATTATTCTATCTATATTTTATGCTATTGATTTTGTAGTTGACTTTGTATCCCTAAATTGATTTTAATTTTTTTTATTTATTTTCATCTTTCTCTCTATTAATTAGAAATTCATATGACAGCATCTTGGTGGCATGTCCAGGATGAGAGAGGCTTACCGGACTTGTACCCTCAATGTCGGTTGGTTGATGAGCGATGATTTCCATACTGGTGACTTGGGGGACTGTTTCAATGATTATGAATACAGCTATAATTTTATAAATGGCCGTAGTTTTAGTTATAAAATAACAGCATCTTCTTCAATATCCTTAGAAGTGCCAGTACTGCGAGAGGAGGTAGACGAGTACATTGCAGAGTTCAATGTGATGATTGTTTATTATAGAGTTGGGGATGAAGAAAGCTGGGCCATGGAGTTAGTTGATTATCCATCCATCACTATTACTAATAAAATTAATGGCATCAATTTGACTCATACCCCAATTTTCTTTGCCATCCCTGCGAGTTGTGGAGTTTATACTTGGAAAATCTGTCTAAAAGTTGAAGACTATTTTGGATATAGAATTAAAGGTGGTGATCAACTCGATATTTCTTTGACTATGCCATCACCTTTTAAAGTGAAGCGGGGTGTGATGAATCTACAGACTCGATGCACTTACTGCTACGAAGTAGACTCAATGCACTTACTGCTACAAAAGAAATTTAATCGGCAAAGGTATACACTTTAGCTATTAAAAAATATATTTGGTCAGGTATAATCTTTAACTATTAAAAATAATATAGTGAGTGTGTATCGTACTTTTGGTGACCAAAAACAGAATTTTTGGCGAATCAAAAAAAATAATTTAGTCCATAATTGTACAATCTTTAGCTATTAAAAAAATTTATCGATATTTATTCTCATTTTGGTGACTATTTGTGTTTAGTCGTTGAAAATAGGGTTTTGGGTGACTAAAAAATAATTTGATTCATAAATGTATGATTTTTAACTACTGAAAATAATTTAGTCGGTATTTGTTTTGCTTTTAGGGACTAAAATTATTTTTAATTTTAGTCAGACAAAAAAATATTTATTTTACTTTTATTGACTAAAATTAATTTCGGCACATATGAATTTTCAGTGACCAAAATGCGAGAGGAGGTAGACGAGTACATTGCAGAGTTCAATGTGATGATTGTTTATTATAGAGTTGGGGATGAAGAAAGCTGGGCCATGGAGTTAGTTGATTATCCATCCATCACTATTACTAATAAAATTAATGGCATCAATTTGACTCATACCCCAATTTTCTTTGCCATCCCTGCGAGTTGTGGAGTTTATACTTGGAAAATCTGTCTAAAAGTTGAAGACTATTTTGGATATAGAATTAAAGGTGGTGATCAACTCGATATTTCTTTGACTATGCCATCACCTTTTAAAGTGAAGCGGGGTGTGATGAATCTACAGACTCGATGCACTTACTGCTACGAAGTAGACTCAATGCACTTACTGCTACAAAAGAAATTTAATCGGCAAAGGTATACACTTTAGCTATTAAAAAATATATTTGGTCAGGTATAATCTTTAACTATTAAAAATAATATAGTGAGTGTGTATCGTACTTTTGGTGACCAAAAACAGAATTTTTGGCGAATCAAAAAAAATAATTTAGTCCATAATTGTACAATCTTTAGCTATTAAAAAAATTTATCGATATTTATTCTCATTTTGGTGACTATTTGTGTTTAGTCGTTGAAAATAGGGTTTTGGGTGACTAAAAAATAATTTGATTCATAAATGTATGATTTTTAACTACTGAAAATAATTTAGTCGGTATTTGTTTTGCTTTTAGGGACTAAAATTATTTTTAATTTTAGTCAGACAAAAAAATATTTATTTTACTTTTATTGACTAAAATTAATTTCGGCACATATGAATTTTCAGTGACCAAAAAATATTTAGTTGTGGTATATTAATTTTTGCCGACTAAAAGAAATTTAGTCGCCAAATAACTAGCATAATTTTATTTTTAATATTTGGTGACTAGCTGGTTTGGTTGGCACATATGAATTTTCGGTGACCAAAAAAAATGAGTTAATTACTTAGAAGTTCTATTGTGTGTAAATATCTTCAAAAAAATATTTAGTTGTGCTATATTAATTTTTGCTGACTTAAAGAAATTTAATCACCAAATAATTAGCATAATTTTATTTCTAATATTTGACGACTAGCTAGCTTGGTCAGCAAATATGGAATTTTTAGTGATTAAAAAATATTTAGTCAGAATTTGAGTTTTATGTTTAATTTTGTTATATGTATTTTGAAAAAAGCTTCATACCCCCACTGGGGTATGTATTTTTTATTTCTTTGTATCTCAGCTCAGGTACATACACCAAATAAAGAAAAAAAAACAGAGTCGCTTGCTCTCCTCTCTCTCACTATCGCTCACCGTCTCCTCACCTCCCATTAGCAGGTCTCTCTTTATCTCTCTCTCTCTCTCTAGTTCTAAGGTTTTTTTTTTTTATTTTTTATTTATGCTATAGGATTTTGATTTCCGTGAAATGAGTAAATGAGTTTTGATTTTTGTTGTAGATTTATGGTTTTGAACTGTTCTCACTGGAAAGTTTTAATTAATAAGTCAAAGTGGTGTATGAGAAAGTTCATGAACAAGTAGCGGGCATGGTGGACCGAGAAGGCTGCTCCCGAGATTCCTCACTTCGAGGCCTCTTTGGTTCAGAGTTCCCCAAATCCACTTGCTGGTAATCTCTCTCTCCCTCTCTCTTTCTCTCTCTCTCTCTATTTTGTTTGTATGTTTTTATATATATCTAATTTTATTTTTCTATTTGTCTGTATGAATATACATAAACGCATTATATGTGACATGTAGAGTAATGGTGCTGTAAAGGTTTGCTCTTTTTTTATTTTAATTTTTAATTTTAGGGATTTTCTGATGAATTGAGTCCATATTTAAAACAGAGTTGATCTGCATTAGAGAATTCACCACTTTGATCACAGACATCAATGGAGAAAAATCTGAATACTTTTTAATTTGGTGGTACTTGGAATTGATTGCATATGCTGGAATTGAATGTTTCCAACATGGCTAAATTCTCTCTAAATTTATGGTTTTATAATTTTATTTTATTTTTCTAGTATCTTTTATTTTTCACCATCTATATCTACATGTATAATTTCTTAAATAGTTCACTTTCTTCATGTGCCTAATTGACACAGTCAATGATCTTATTTTATTGAATTTTAGATCCTCTTTTCTTCATTAATTTAAATCACCATCTAAAATCTTTCTTCTATTGACATTATGTTGCAGTTACTAGAAGAGTTGAGGAAGCAAAATTTCAGTGCTGAAGTTCACCTATTTAATGTAAGTACTTTACCTTGGTCCTTCTCTCTCTTTTGATTGCTCTTAGTATTACTTTTTTTTCTTTTTTTTTTTCACTTAGTACTGCTCCCATAGATGAATATCTGAAAAGTACTTGACTAGATAAAGAAAAATTTAAAACTGCAATGCATGACATATTTAAGGGAGTATATCCTGCTATAGTTAGCAAGATATTTAGTATTCTTCCAAGTGATGCATTTTCTTCTAGACCTCGGAGCAATACTGAGGTATGTAAACTTACGAATTAGTAAGATGACAATGCATAGAGGTGTTCTGATCCTTGCATTATACAAGCTCAGGTGCACATATGCTGTGCATTTCTTGGTTTTATCACTACTCTCTACGTAAGTGTATTGGGTGCTTTTATGGTGCCCTTACTTGCGTGTTTTTTCTAAAGCATTTTTTCAAATGCTACTTTTTCCTGCAATTATTCAACCTAAATTTTTGCTTTCTGTTTATTTTTGGCCTACACGCCGCAAAGAAATGAGAAGCACAAACAACAACGTTCTAGATACAATAAGTGCTGCTGTGACTACAATAAATGTTGTTTCAAAAACTGGAGATAAGGTTCCAGATCTATCAGAGTTAGAATTTGAGGCCATATGATCTAAAGATGGGGCATGGTAAGCTTACATATGAGAAGCAATAAAGATGTTTTGTTGTCCCTTAGTTGATATCTAGCTGGTTTGCTTTTGTGTTTGGCCACTACAGATGTACCTATTATTATTGTTATTTATTTTGTTTTCTTATTTGTGATATGCGTGGTACAATAATGCTACTTTGGAGTTTGATCTCTTGAGAGTGCCATTAATTTATATGCACTTTAAAAGAAGTAGACTTTGTGTTGGTATGTATTGCATGCTTTGGTGGTTGCAATAATTAGCCCATGCTTTCCTTGATTCACATTTGTCTACAATAGAAAGTTCACTAATTCTCTTAACATAATTTGATGGTGATCTTGGATCCTTTCCCACTCAATTCAGAATATGTTAATAATTGCTTATTACTTCTAGTGTTTCTTTTTCTTTTCCTCCAAATGGTGTGTATTAAGATAGTGAATTAGATATTTAAGTATTGATTCTTGTTTTCATCGATACTGCCAACTTATGAAAATCATATAGAAAAATTGTTAAGTATTGATCATTTTCCACTCAATTCTTATTTTAGTCGCAATATATAAAAAAATTGTTGCAGTAAGAAATTTTTACCTTTATGAGATGTGTCTGGTGTTGGTAACTTTCATGGGTATATATATATGAGATAGATTGATATTTCTGTTATGTGTTTAAATTAATTAGTTAATTTTACATAATTTTTTATAAAAAAAATTGTTAAGTGCTTGCAATTGATATTTTTGTTGTAACAAATGCATGTATAATTTTTGTAACAAATAATTATTCGTGACAAATGTCATTGAAAACTATTTGCGACCATAACAAGATAGTCGCCAAAAAATATGCTAGCATTTTTTCTTTGTTATTTGCGACGACAAAATAGCGGCTGCCATAAGTAGTTTAGGCGGTCACAAATAATTTGTGACCGCTGCTTTGTCGTCGCAAAAAGTATTTGCCACCCGTACATTCGTGACCCCCATTTGCTGTCGCAAAAGGCTTTTTGCGACTGTATTTCTATTATTTGCGACGGCTTGTAGCGGTCACAAAAAGTACTTTTTTTAGTAAACTAAAAACTAAGTAGAACAACAAGGGAACAAGAATTAGAACAAGAAAAAGAATGGTAGAAGATATAGAAAGAAAAGGCCAAGGATTGAGCAAGATGAACAATTATGATACCCACAAAGGAAAATCGCCAAAGAATTTTTAAAAGTCCTCCCAAATGGAAATCAAATGACTGATACCTATGGGGGCCGAGTATTAGGGGATGCAACGAGGCCGAATAAGTGAACTTAGAGAATCGAGATATATACATCGTATTTGGTCCAGTCTTATACAAATTCAGAAGTATCCTAATCGGCCACATAGCCAGTTGAGCGAGGAACCGAGTAAAGAGTGATTTGCAACAAAAGGAGTCGAGTAAGTGGTTACACGGTGGATTAAATGTGGGCCCGACCCTGAGGCCCAAGACAAGATATAAATAGAAGAATGTCAACCAGAAAGAGGTACGTGAGAACTAGTATGCTTAACTTAAGATACAAGCAATCAAGAGAGTATACACTGACTTATCCGTCGGAGTGCTA
>NW_021024954.1:2891496-2934998 GCF_004153795.1 Camellia sinensis | reverse complement strand
TTTTTTTTTTTAACCAAAGCAAGACAAAAAAAAAGAACATGCACACATTTTTTTTGTAATATTAAAAAAAACACACGGAAACCCAAAAGCTAAAACTAATAAACAAATTAACACAAGTCAAGTTTTCTCACCTAAACTGTTTTAGTATGAACAAAGTTGTGAGAATGGCGGTTCTTGGGTGGTGTCTTGACATTGTGGTTCCCTTCCTTTTCAATGGGAACCTGTCTCGACATGGTTTCCAACTTCCTATTTCTAGGTCTAGGCAAATACAAACTCGCTCCATGTTTGGTCTCAAGCAATCAAAATAACGAGGTCTTATATGACCCTTAATCTCATTACCACCAATGAAGTGTCTCCTACTCCACGAGATGTTAGAATTTCTTCCATCTCTATGAGACACTCTCCGATGTAACTCAAAACAATAAGGGCGAATATGACCATACTTACCACAATAATGACATAAAAACAGGGAGTACAAGATGTACCTTCTTTTCTTTGGCCTTACCAACTCTAGGAAGATTGAGAAGTCCATCCTCATATTGAATTTTTTGTTCTCCCTTTCCTTGAGTTCTTGTATCATGAGATGTGGAAGCACTCTATTTCTGCTCTTTCTTACCACCAAAGCCAATGCCACTCTTGTCAGAATAAATTTGTTGAAACCCAATGATATTGTCCAAAGTCTTTGATCCTCTATTCCAAAGACCACTGGTAGCCATAGCGCACTTAAGTTCTTCCTCTTTCTTGATCATTAGTTCTTCCAAAGCAACTTGAGACATCTCGAGAGTTTCAATTTTTTCTTCATATGTTGCATAGATTTGTTGTAGCTCATTCTTCTTTGTCTCACAAGTCAAGAGTTTTGCACAAAGAGCTTGTCGATCATTAAAAATCTTAAGGGCATCATTCCTAGCCTTGGAAATCTCTTTCTTTAATTTGACATTCTCACTTTCAAATGCTTTGAGTTTCGTAGTGAGTTTGTCATTCAATTTGGATAAGTTAAGGGATTCCTTATACAACTTTTGATATGCTTGCTGAAGTTCTTCATCTTCACTCCCCGAGAATTCATCATCAGTGGCATTCTCAATCGGGCTCTTCGGATACTCTATTCGTCCATTAGTTTCAGATGCTGCCATGAAGGCAAGGAATTGTTTGTGTCCCTCTTCGCCTTGATCTTCGTTGTCACTTTCATCTTTATCAGATTCTGATTCATCATCCTAGGTGATAGCGAGGGCTTTCTTTTTCCTCAAACGAGTGGGGCGTTATTGAGCAAAGTGGCCAAATCCTTGGCATTCATAGCATTGGACTCTTTCAGAGTTCCCTTGGATCTTTCCTTTCTTCTTCTTGGCTATAGACTTAATTTGGAGTTTATGTCTGCCTTTGGATTTATGAGTATGAGTAGAGTCCAAAAGATTAGGATTCTTTTTCAAAAAAGATTTTTTAAATTGTTTTACAAAAGTATCCGTAATCTTGGAATTTATCTCACAATCCTTATCAGAATCTACTCCAACTCTATGAGCACTACTAAAAGCAATAACATCTTTTTGTTTCTTATTGAAATTCCTATGTGCCTCATAAGTTTTGAGATTTCCAACCAAATGATCTAGCTTGAGGTTATCAACATCTTGAGCCTCTTCAATAGCCGTAACTTTTGGTTGGAACCGATCGGGCAAGGACCTCAAAATTTTTCCTACAATCTTGGATTCCGATATTTTTTTACCTAAATTGAAGTTGGAATTTACAATGTCACTCAACTTCGCATAAAATTCATTAAAGGTCTCACTATCTTTCATTGAAAGGTTTTCGAAACTAGACGTGAGCCGACGTGAGCCTTTGAAGTTTTGAGCGTTTAACAGAAGGAGTGCCCTCATGAATAGTTTGTAAGATATCCTAAGCCTCTTTTGCAACTTCATAATTGCAAATGCCACTAAACTCTTCAGGTGTGACAGCGCAAAAAAGAGAATTGATAGCTTTACCATTCCAGCTACTATTTTGGTAATCAATTGTGTCCCACTTATCAATTAGTTTGGGAAAAGTTACTCCATCAACGGTAATCGTTGGTTTGGTCCACCCATACATGACAGATTGTCAAACTTTTTCATCAATAGATTTCAAAAACGATCTCATCCGAGCTTTCTAAAAAGAATAATTGGATCCGTCAAGTAGGGGTGGTCGAACCATAGAATTTTCCTCACGTATTGAGTCCATTATCACAAATCAAACAAGATCTCGCTCAAAAGTTTTAAAAAAACAAAAGAGCGACCCACTCTGATACCAATTGAAAAATCTAGAAATCTGCTAGATATTGATTTGTGATTATGTATCAATTTTAAGCAATAAAACAATCCCAATCAAACAATCAGGACAAATCGACGCAACGATTTTAACGTGGAAAAACCACAATTGGAGCACCTCCAATTGTATAAAAAAATCATGGGCAACAGCCACAAAACAATCCACTAAGAAGATATAAAGGAATTACGCAGGTATACTTTCAATTACCTAGCGGAATTGAACCAACCCCTATGTGCCTCTTCCAGCCCCGTCTTCACCTTAGAATTGTCTTAATGATGAGCCACTCCAGAATCCACCAAAGCTTCAGGCTCGAATTCTTCAGAATCCACCGAAGAACAACTCTCTCTTGTGTATAGAATGAACAAACAATCATTTGATGAATCCTCCTTAAACCATGAGTTGAATACTCAATGAAATATCAAAGAAAACTAGCAAAATAGCCCCAGATATAAACCCTAGAACCCAAGAAGAAGATCTGGAGGTGTAACCCTAGATTTGGAGCAACATGCAAATTTATAGAATCTGAAATCGCGAGGTCCGCTTGAGCGTGGGAATGGACGCTTGAGCGGGGACACTATATGACGTGTTCCAAACCATGATGTACGCTTGAGCAGGGATTTCGACGCTCGAGCGTGAAAACACGGATCACAGTTTTTTTGCAGACATGCATACTTCTGGAACTCACCAATCTCTGCTCGAGCGGGGGAATGTCCGCTCGAGCGAACAAGCAACTTTGAATGCACTTTTGCATTTTGCTTCGGGGGCGCTACCCCTCGACCCTGCCTGGGCACTGCCTCTCGATCCCCGTCCTAATCAGTGAAGTGGCAAACTTGAAAGAATTAACATTACCCTGCCTGGGCGTTGCCCCTCGATCCCTGTCTTAGTCAGCGAAGTGGCAAACTTGAAAGAATTGACATTACAACTTCTCTGCAAAGGCACAATTCGGGTTGGATTCGCATCTAAGAAACTCGTAGCCTCACTGAAATAAAAATGCGAAAACAAGTACAACTGAAAGGAGTTTTGTCAAACGGGATTGCCAAGAATAAAAACCTAACAAATGCATATATATTTTTTAACTTAAAGTGAAATATCAATATAAAAATGAGCGTAAAAGAAATTTAAGATGTGAAATTTATTACAAATTAGTAATTATATATATGAAAAAATATTATGTAAAATTAGTTTGTATTATATATATGAAAAATATTATGTAAATCAGTGTTATATATTATGCAAAAACTTGATAATTGGTTAGAATATTTTTCAAACCGTGCCAATTCACCCAAAATTGCTCAAACCGCAATTTGTCAATCCGCTAATCCGTCATTCAATTTATAATTTTACTCTCAAATCGCTCGAACTGTACCGTACACACGCCTTGCACCTTACGGAAGACAAAACGTTAAGGCTAACGTTTTCCGGCATTAACGCTATGAGATTAACAATCTATTTGGAAAGTTTTCAAAATCCCGCTGAAAGATTCTGAAGTTCGGAATTCTAAAATTAAAACAAAACCAAAATCACTTTGGCATCTCTCTCTCATGGGATATCTCTACTCTGCCTCTCTTTGTGTCACACTACAATCGTTCATTAGAAGCAACAATAAGGCCACGGCTGTCTTGCTGACCACCGCCACCATTCGCCACCCACCATAGTCCACAAGCAGAATCACTTGGACCACTGCCACAACTTGAATTGGTAACAAGACTGGCGTTTTGGCCTGATTTAGGAAGTAGGTTAAAAATTGGCTTTCTAATTTTTTTTGAAAAAACGTTTGAAGTAAAGAAGTGATGTGATTTAAAATAAAATAAAATCAAAAATCAAAAAAGGCTAAAAAAGCTAAAGTTACCAAATTAAATGCATATGTGAATGTTTTTCTCCCCCATAAAATGCGATGTGGCCATATCCAATGTATCTAATCCAGAAAACTACATTTTGATATAAGCTGTCAAGGACGGAGTATATTTTCCTTTCAATATAAAATCAATTTTTTGATTCATTAAAGTTTTATGAAATGAATATTAAAAAAAGAAATGAGAAATTTAATTATTTTTTTTCTTATCTGTCAACAATTCAGTGTCTCTCATTGTTTAAACCCATTGAAGAACACCAGGGGCTGCCGAATCGATCTTGCATTGTCTTGTCTTTAACAAAGTCTAGAGCCTTGTGGTTCTTCTATCTCAAGTGTTTCTGCCAGAGACCAGTGGCTTTATGGCGACATTTTTGGGTTATTTTTGTTGTGTTTGTGTGGCAAGTTAAGATATTAGGTCACGATGGTGCTGTTGGATACACCATATTGGGTTCATGTGGTTATGGTTGCTGTAGACTATTTATCTGTCAAAAGAATGATATGTCAAAGAGAAATGTTTCGTAGCGCGAAATACGTTGACTCGAATGGCTCAAATACCCAAAATCACGTCGTTTTGGGCATTTTTTTTTTTATCTTCTTTCTGCCTCACGTTTGTCTCTCAGTCGTCTTCTCCAGACCCAGATCTCAGTTTTTTGAGAAACCCAAATCCATTGCTATGGTGCTTTGTGGTATCAGAGTTTGGAACAACCTGAGAAGAGACTCCATTGTCTAGACCCACCAAGGTCTCCAAACCCACAGCCCCAAAATCTATCATGTAACTTCCACCAATCTACAGAGATTTACAAAGCAAGAGTTCATAAGAGAGAGAGAGAGAGTTATGCCATGAGCGGGAAGAGCTTCGTTTTGATTTTGATTTTGATTTTGTTTTGATTTTGATTATGTGGGTTTGGTTTTGATTTTGTTTTGATTTGAGATATGTTGTTGTGATTAAGAGATTTGTTTATATGCCTGATTTAAACATGGATTTTTATGCTACTCATCTCGTTTCTGTGATTCATGAGACCCATTTGTTGAATGTTTGTTTGTATATATGAAAGAAGATGTGGGTTTTGGGAGCATCTTTGACCCTTTAGCATTTTGTTCATCAAATTTGTTCAAGAGGGAACATTGTTGTAGAATAAAATGATATTTAGACTTGAGAGAGAGAGAGAGAACTGAATGTGAGCTGGAGAAGCTTTTTCATGATCAACTCCATTGCTTTCAAAGAGAACTGAATCCAGACAAAAGCTTCACCCAAGAGAGTGATTTGAGGTATTTATAGAAGATGGAATTTGAGATGGGAGTTGATATTGTGGTGGGGTGGGGGAGCAATACAGAAGAAGAAGAGGAGAGAAACAGAGGAAGGAGGGAAAGGAAAGAGAGAGAGAGAGAGTTGTTACTTTTATTTGAAATGAAATGTGTGAGTTTTGTTGGGAGTATTAATTAGTGCTTTCGCTAATTAGGTGGCAGTGGATCTTACGACAATGCTACGTAGCTCAAATTTTGTGGCTCAAAAGTGGCTCAAATGGCCAAAACGACGTCGTTTTGGCCATTGTTATGTTGTTCTGTACTCAAAACGACGTCGTTTTGGCCATTTGAGCCACTTTTGAGCCACAAAATTTGAGCTACGTAGCATTGTCGCAAATGTATTGTATTCATTGACGAAAGAGAATGTGTTGTATTTCGCATTTTGCATTTTGCCAAATGTACTCATACATCTTTTCTTTTCTTTTTTAATTTTTTTATTTCGGTGAGTTATATTTTTGTATAAAGAAAAGAATGTACACAGTGACAATCATATAAAGCTGTAGTATGTATTTTTCCATAGAAAAAAAAAATGAAGATATTTATTTCTTAATGGAGTGTGTTGTAGGCATCAAATCAAAAAATAAAGTTCAAAAGGTATGTTTGATCCACAAAATTAGAGTATGAGATTGAGATTATTAATCTGTAAACCTAATAATCCTGTGTTTGTTTTGAAATTTTGCTTTAAGATTATTAATCTAATGGATAATTAATTTAACAAATTTGTAGAATTATTAATAATAGGATAGGGGTGGAATTATATATACTGAGCTGGGAAATAAAATAAAAAGACTATTTTACCCTTGACTAAAAATTAAAACACTTATTATTTTTATATAATTTTATATTTTAGAAGGCTAAAAATGATTTTTAAAAATTTAAAAATATTTTTTGATATTTATTTTATCAAATTAGTTTATATTTTTTATAAAAAAATTAAAAAAAACAAACCAAACATGGCTTTTGTATTTTTATTTTTGTTTTATTTATTTATTTATAATTTTTTTCAAAACCACGTTTATGAAATTTTTTGATAAAGTAAAGATTGTGAAGAAACATTGATGGAGGGTAAGATTAAAAAAGAAGATAAATATAGTTGTAATCTTATATTCATATGTTTTCTTATCCAATACAAATAAAACAATGGATAAGGGGATAATTTATGCTACTATTCTAATTGGATAGTGAATATTACACTAATTTGATAGAATTATTAATACATTTATTATTAGTCTTGTAAATCAAACATGGCCAAAGAGGAATTATATGACCACATTGTTATGTTTTAAAAATTGCAGAAACTCTGCAAATTCTTCTAGTAGTATATCCTCTTTTCTCTCATTAAAGTTTGGATTTAAAAGTGACAGATAGTTTTTGAAGAAAAAAAACAAAAAGAAGAAGAAAACAGATCGGATATGATTTTTTGGGTTCTCTGCTTTCTGCTTTTTGTTGGCAATCATGGTGATTTTTATTTATTTTTTTTAAATTAAGTTATAAATAGATACTTTGAATCACTTTTTTAATTGATGAATTATAAATAGATACTCCAAAATTCTTTGATTAAAAAAAATTATAATAGGGGCATAATGAAATACAATGCTGGGTTCTCTTGCACCAGTAGCAAACCACAAACGAGCCGAAAAAGCATCATGTTACCCACTACAGAAAAAAATTCTAAGGTTTTGTTTGGTAGAGTTTTCTAAATATGATTTGATAATAAAATTGTATTTTGAGTTTATGAGTTTTGGAATTATGATTTGAGTATAGAAAATTTGTTTGGTGAATGAGTTTTAAAAAGAGTTTTGAATTGAGTGAAAATTTTTTGATATGACAAAAAACTTACAACTCATAACCAAACATACAACTCAAAATTCTATTCAAAACTCATTAAAAAATTTAAAAAATTCAAAAAATATTTTTTATTGAATATATAAAAATTAACACGTATCAATTGCAAAAAAAAAAATGCACTGTCTCGATCAACCGGTGGGACGGGCGGTTAGCCCAAATTTTCCCTCCTTGGGCAGAGTTTTCAAAAGTGAGTGGAATAAATTTTTGAAAACCGTAAACAAATACAGTGTGCAAATCAAAGCCTGGAACTAACATTCCAAAACTCTACCAAACAGAGCCTAAAAGTTTTTCCGACTCGATCAGGTTTTATCTGTTTACGTACTGTAAGTTTTATCACGTTATTATGTTGATATATTTGAGTTTTTGGTTTTGCCCAAAAAAAGTGTTTATATAATTTCACATTATATTTTCCTTATACTTTGGTTCTGGTTTTCCTAATAATCTTAAGACAGTTTCTCCATGTATATAATTTTTGGGCAAATATTGTTGTGTATCAGAACTGTTGTTAAGCAGATTTATCATTGTTAAAACAGTTCCGGTTATAACTTACAAGTAGTTTGAATCTACCAGAAATCAATTTATTTTTGGTTGGTTACTTTAGTAACTACTTTCATACAGATTTGGAATTTTATGAAACAGTGTTTATGAACAACAGAACATTGTTTTGGTTGTAGTTTCTGTTTTTGGTAAAACTCTTATAGTACTCTGTTATGATAACCTGTTAAAGATAGAAATTGTTTATGTTCCTTGACAAATCTTATTTGCTCAATTTCTATCTGAATAAATACTTCACTTTATTTCGTGTTATTTGTTTGCTATGTCAATTCTCGAACTGTTTTGATTTTGTACCGAAACTCCAACAGTTCTGGTTCTGGTTCTTATGCATGTATTTTTTACAATCGCAAATGTATGAAAGTCACATCTATGTATACGGTTTTGTATGTATTTATCCCATTGTTGTAATTGAAGAATCATCTTTGATATATTTGTGGTGAATCTATGGGTTTACAAATTTCAATTTTTGGTTAAATATTCAGAAAGTTCATAATCTTGTCAAAATGTTTCTGTGCATGTGTATATATATATATATATGTAATTTGTTATATCTATCATGTTTATGATTGGTGAGGCGAGGGAATTAAAAGGCAAATTGTAAGTGTTGTGATTGCCGTTGTGTATAACGTCTCGTTCAACGTTGGAGAAATATTTTCCATTGGTTGGAAAGATATGTTTCTGTGAAAGATATATTTTTGAATTAACAAGAAGTCTTTGAAATATATCCCATATCTTACCACGGGAAGTCTTTGAAGTATATTCCATATCTTTATCCTGTACTGCGGAATTTGGTTAAAATTCTTTGCCTACTTTACTTGCTTTGGATCAGGTTGTTGCTATCAACAAATTTAAATTTTCAGACATGTTTTTGCTTGAAATCAGGTTTGCTAATAACATGTCCACAATTGTCAACTTGTTTTCAAAAACTGTTTTCTGTTCACAGGAAAAAAAAAAATACAAATATTTGTTTGGCAGACTGTTTCCAGAAACTGCAATATATATATATATATATATATATTGCAGTTTCTGGAAACAGTCTGCCAAACAAATATTTGTATTTTTTTTTTTCCTGTGAACAGAAAACAGTTTTTGAAAACAAGTTGACAATTGTGGACATGTTATTAGCAAACAATAGTTTTTTTTTTTTTTTTTTTTTTTAAAGAAAATTTTGAGGCCTTTTTACAATTTTGTTTTCAATTATTCAAAGTGTCTTTGACTTTATACAATAAGACACCTTTTTCTCTTTAAATTTTGTGTGATGATAAATAATATATTGTTTTTATATGCCTGGTTTGATGTGGTTTGATCCATATATTGGATTTAAGTCTTTGGGTCTAAGGTTTCAAATGGTTTATTTTAATGAATAGCCCACAAGATTATTTGTGGAAGTTTCAAGAATATATTTTAAAATCAAGTTATGATTTTCATTATAAAAATCAAGATATTACTTTTGGTTGGTGATCTCTTGAAGTTTGAGAAAATATAGAGTATATTTATTATATAGTTGGTAAATTTTCTAAATGTTATTAAATTAGAATTTCTAATTTACGTAA
This sequence comes from Camellia sinensis, assembly GCF_004153795.1. Classification (NCBI taxonomy): domain Eukaryota; kingdom Viridiplantae; phylum Streptophyta; class Magnoliopsida; order Ericales; family Theaceae; genus Camellia; species Camellia sinensis. The sequence goes on along the minus strand of NW_021024954.1, from coordinate 2,925,596 downwards.
TTTGTATTTGAATGGAAATTTTATATTGATTGGTCAATCTATGATTCAAAACAAATACCATCACAATTTAATTGAAAGTAGTTTGAGGCATCTTTTGTGTTGATTATTTTTTTTTTAATAATCTATTGAAAGTTATTTTTAAAGTAACTTCAAATTTGGTGAGATAGGATGTCTTCAATCTTTATTTCACTTGTGTGGTAGGCTTGGTTAGCCATGAATCATGTTCTTAATGTGGGAATTTACCTTCTGAATTAAAAGAGACAATTCCATTTTTGTCCCATATATATTTTTATGAGTTATTATTTGTGACTGTGTCACTTGGTTGGAAATGAATCATGTTGTTTGTATTAATTTATGTATTATCACAAATGTAGGGGAGAGATTAATGAGAAAATTATGCAGTATGATTGACTTGTTAATCTTGTCCATGTCTACATATGTAGTAGAGTTGACAATTAATATCAATTTGGTTTGTGACAATTAATATCAATTTGGTTTGTGGTGTATTATAAATGGATGTCAATTATTTATCAAAGTATTGATAAAAATGTGAACTTATGTCTTTTGACATAAGAGGAATTCTAATTATTCTTTGGAATAATGACTAAGGAATTTTAATTATTCTTTGGAATAAAGACTAAAATTGGTGTGGTGACTGATAACTCTGTAATGAAATATTATAAGTTAAAATATTTCATGGGTGAAAGACACTTTGGTAATTGTCAGCATAGTCACCAATACTGGATAAGACAAACAAGATGTAAATGTATTTATACAGTGATATTAGATGAAAGAGAATGAGTGGTGGAAGATGGAGGAGAGAGAATAAGTGGGGAATTGATGGACAAGGTGTGGGTTTTGTGTTTCTAACCATTAAATTGATTTTTAATTTTTTTTAATTTTTTTATGTGTGTGTTTTTTTTTTTTTAAATAGATTTTTATTTTTTTTTAATTTTTATGTAGTTTATGGATTTGGATTTAATTTTTTAAAATGTTTTAGGTTTAAAATAATAGTTGATCTTTATAAAATGGGTTTCGATTTTAGAAATACATTTTTATTTTTAGTTTGATTTATGAAATGGATTTAATTTCTTAATGGAAAATGAGTGTTGATTTTTTATGGTTTTGAAAAAAGCGTTTGAAATGGATGTTGATTTTTTTTGATTTAACAAAATCAAATCGCAAATTTAAGATAAAATAGAGTGAAAAAAAATACAGAGAGAGGAAGATCAAACAAAAGAAATAAAGGGTTTGTTATTTGAGCTCTGAGAGAAAATGTAGTGTTTGTTAAGAGATGAGAGAGGATGAGAGGAGAAAATGAGAAACAGAGACGTTACACAGACAGAGAGAGAGAGAGCATTTTAAATACTATACTTTTTTAGATGTTGAAATTCTATAAAAAGTTTAATAAAAATTTCAAATACAAATTAATATTTTAATTTAAACTTTTAGTAATGAATTTGATAAATTATATTTTAACTTAAACGACCTGCCATTTTACGATATCTTGAACTAATTTATTATAATTGATTTCTATAACAGTGAAATTATTATCATTTTAAATTGATTTTTTTTGTAAAGGATGTGATACCAATATTAATAATTTATGTTAATTGATTTTTGTAAAATATGTGTATCAATATTATTTATACCGTGCCTGAAGGCACGGGCATACGCTAGTATTTATATATTACATTGAATATTTAATCTATGTTATAATTGCATTGGTTGAATGAATTTCACCGGTCATATCTATTACTAACAAAGTGATGACACATCAAATAATAAATTTAAATATAATATTCATCCACGTTTGTGTTGTCCCCGTAAACACTGGCCTTATAGTCTTTTTTGAGTAATGTAAGCAAGAAAAGTGATCCCCAAAGAACAAGAAAAAACTAAATTGTCCATTGTCGTTGAATGAAAATTGGAAATATATGCTGCAAAGCATCATAAACACTCAATCGTCCCCCTGCAACATTTGTAAATTAAGAACGGTCATATATGTGCAACACGCATTTATAAAATTGACACTACATAAATGTGAATGAAATGCAAGGCAAGTATACTACCTTCATGTTCTAATATAATATTGTTAGAAAATTTGAATTTAAATTTACTCCGATGGTTGTGTCTCTTGAGATGGAAGGGTGTGTCTTTTTGAAGGGTCACAACCTTTCTGAAGAGTCACATAGAAGTCTATAAATTTCATCTCCTTCATTTCAATTTATATAGAGAATTGTCATTTTCTTCTTCACTTTGCATTTATTCTTCATATCTCCGGAGTCTAATTTTCCTATAAAGAGAGTACATACACAGCGAAGTTCACTAGGCTTGTAATAGTAGTGCTGCTAATGCAAGACATTAATCGTTGTATCCTAGGAGATAGACGTCCATTGAATCCTAAGCACCGGTGGGAGGACGAATCTGTTTTAAGGAAATAGTGTCACACACTCGACTCGATCAGGTTTTATCTGTTTATGTACTGTAAGTTTAATCACGTTATTATGTTGATTTATTTCAGTTTTTGGTTTTGCCCAAAAAACGTTTGCATAATTTTAAATTATATTTTCCATTTAGTTTGGTACTATTTTTTTAACAATACCTTCACTATTAATCTTGTAAATCAAATATGGTCATAGAGAAATTATAGAGAAATTATATGACCGCGTTGTTATGTTTTAAAAATTGCAGAAACTCTGCAAATTCTTCCAGTAGTATATCCGCTTTTCTCTCATTAAAGTTGATTAAAAAGTGACAGATAGTTTTTGAATAAAAAATACAAAAAGAAGAAGAAAATAGATCGGATATGATTTTTTGGGTTCTCTGCTTTCTGCTTTTTGTTGGCAATCATAGTGATTTTTATTTTTATTTTTTAAATTAAGTTATAAATAGATACTTTGAATCACTTTTTTAATTGATGAATTATAAATAGATACTCCAAAATTCTTTGATTAAAAAAAATTATAATAGGGGCATACTGAAATACAATGCTGGGTTCTCTTGCACCAGTAGCAAACCATAAACGAGCCGAAAAAGCATCATGTTACCCACTACAGAAAAAAATTCTAAAGTTTTGTTTGGTAAAATTTTCTAAATATGATTTGAGAATAGAATTGTATTTTAAGTTTATGAGTTGTAGAATTATGATTTGAGTATAGAAAATTTGTTTGGTGAATGAGTTTTAAAAAGAGTTTTGAATTGAGTGAAAAATTTTGATATGACATATAATATTTGATACAAAAACTTACAACTCATAACCAAACACACAACTCAAAATTCTATTCAAAACTCATAAAAAAATTCGAAAAATATTTTTTATTGAATATATAAAAATTAACACGTATCAATTGCAAAAAAAAAAATGCACTGTCCCGATCAACCGGTGGGACGGGCGGTTAGCCCAAATTTTCCCTTCTTGGGCAGAGTTTTCAAAAGTGAGTGGAATAAATTTTTGAAAACCGTAAACAAATACGGTGTGCAAATCAAAGCCTGGAATTAACATTCCAAAGCTCTACCAAATAAAGCCTAAAAGTTTTTCTCGAAACAACTCATCATAGCGAGTTGCCCCAGCACAAGACTACCATTAGTAAGCCTAATCAAGCTTCGTACTTCTCTTTCTGGAAGGATCACAAAGTAGTGGTGGCCAAAGTAAATGGTGAAATTGATGGTCGCAGGGTTGCTAACAAGCGATGGTGATTTGTTAATCTGTAGGCTTGAGATCTAATTATGAGTTTTGCATCAAAAATACTAGATCTTCAGGAACGTGGCGGTCGCATTGTCGCTGTTAGAGGTGATCCTCGTTTGGAATGGCAAACGTTGTTGGTACTTTGAAGGCGGTGGTGGTTCCCACTAGCGATTGACATTGGTATAGCTGTAAGCTATAGTCATCATATGAGGAGACAATGCTTGGTAGGAGTGTAAAAATAGCCTACGGTCCGTGGGCAATCCGAAGCCCCCCTGCGGCTCAGGCCTAAGTCCAGCCTGAGCTCCTAAGCCTGGGTCTGGGCCATCATTTTGAAGCCTGGCTCGGCCCGTGGCCCAACCCATCGGCCCGCTTAAGGCCCGGCCTGTCCAAGGCCCATTGTCTTTTTAAATGGAAAATAATAAAACTTTGTAGAAAAAATTTTAAAAAATAAAAAAATGGTCAGGCCAGTTCAAGCCTGAGGCCCTGCCCACTTAGCCGGCTCGAGGCTTGCCCCACCCCCTTGCCCAAGGGCCGAATACCTCTGGGCTAGAGTCTGGGCCTAATTTTTTTGTCCGTGGGCCGGCCCGGCCCAAATTTTGGCAGGAGCTCGTGAGACCCGACATGGGTCGAACCGGGCCAAATTTACACCCCTAGTGCTTGCCGGTATTTTGACGATTGCTATGATTTCTCGCTTGTCGGAAGTGAGAGTTATTGCTAGATTTGTCGGTACTGGTGCAAGAATGGTGTCGATTGAATGTATTGAGAGATAAACAATTGGCGCGAGAAAAAGCCACACAAATTGAACGGGAGAGGAATAGATGCTTAGGAAACTTACGTGTAAGTTTTAATAAGTTGGCTTATTGTTTAATAGATTCTGTAAAAATTAATGGCCTTTTTCATCAAGCATTATTAAAAAACGTCATTAATTGTTAATTTTCAACGACAGTTTAAAATTTTCGTCACAAAAATGTCACTAATTATAAGTTTTAGTGACAGTTTAAAAAAATGTCACTAAGGCCTCGTTTGGCAAGAGGCTATTTTAGCCAATTAGCCAAAAAGTTACTAAATTAGCCAAAAAGCCAACAACCCATACCAAAAAGTCAAAGATTCTCTTTTCTCTCTACTTTTTGCACATCTTTTCGTAATTAGCCAAAAAGTCATCCCAAACATACAAGTTTTTTTTACCTACCTTTTTAACCAAATAGCCAAAAAGTTACTAAATTAACCTGTTCCCAAACGAGGCCTAAGCATCCAAGAAATTTAAATGGATTGTGAGGACTAAATGCTGGGGGTGGGCCAATTAAATTTAACCCCTTCTACGGACCAATTGAAGCCAACAAAGGAGGCCCAGAATTTTCAGAATCTTCCTCAAAAACTTGGGTTGAAAGTCTATTAGGCTCTCTAGTGGTTCCGTAACAAAATAGCTTGGCCCAAGCTTTTGGCAACAAGGCCCAGCCCTTGTATTGATTGGGCTATGGATCAGACCCTAATCAGATCGCAGCCCATAGTCCTCCATATCAGCCTTAGTCCAGAGGTCTCTCTGCTGGCCCGTAACGGTATTAACAAGTGGTGCAATAGAGAGTGCGCCATCTGTCTCCCCAACATTTGCTGACCTCTAAGGAAAAGGCTGCATAGTGCACGTATCTGTACAGGGAGGTGGCCTTGGTGATGACAAGTCCAGCGACTTTAGTGGCCCACCGACCTATCGCCATACGCTAACGTACCCTCAGATTGGTCTCCGATAGCCGTTGAGCAATGTGGAACGTTGGTTTATTTAAGATTTTATTTTGGGTATATATGCGATAAGGTGTGAAACTCATGACCTCCTAATAAAAAATAAGAGTTCTAGCCAGTAAACTAAGTCGGTTAGATTCGAGTAGTAATATTTTATCTTATTAATTATTTTAATTTTGTTTTTCCTTTTATATATGTATATATATATATATATCTTTATTGTGCAGGTAACTTCAGCAACCCTGTCCAACTATAAGCAAGAAGTTGTTGTATACTTGGGTCGAAATTAATTCCTTATTTTAGTTTGCTCCATTTATGATTTTAAGTCCAAGTGACCCATATATAAACCCCGAATGGGCCTTTAGGCCTGCCATTTTTAGAGTCTAGCTGTTTTTTTATTGTGGTTAGGGAAATATGATGGGGGTGTACCTTATCATAAAATATATAATTTTATTACAAAATTTTATAATATCAACTACAAATACATAATCTCAGTACAAATTAGTGTAACAAAAAATATTATAATCAAGTCATAAATTTTTATAGCATCATATACAAAATTTTAAACATTTTATTACCCTAATTTACGATGAGTGTACGGATTTTATGATTGATATTATAAAATATTTGTGATAAAGTTGCACATTTTTGTGATAAGGAATATATGATATGCACCCTTAAAAGGTTACACACCACAAGATTTCGCTTCTTGTCATAGTATCTATTTAGTTTGAAAAATATTTGAGACACCTAATAAATCTCCACAATTTCACCCCATTGATAGGTGTTAACTTTTAATTTATTACATATTTAATTATTTGAGATTCTAATTTTTTGTCATATCATTAAAAATATAATTAAAGATGATGAAATGGGAAAATATAGCAAAACTCTAATTTTGAATCCACAAAGTCCTACTTTTCAATTGTTTTCATTTTGCAGAGGATTTACCCTGTGAAGTTTGTCCATCAGGTTGTGGGCAAGGTGCGCACATCAGATGCGTTGATCTGCGTGTGGTGGAACACATGTTACAGTGTGCGTTATATTTCATTTTGTTTTTTTTTGTAATTAATTAATTATTTTTTATTTTTTTGTTAGATAGGGCAATCAAAACTTTAAGATGTTATAATTTGTACTTTATACATCTATTCTTTAATAAAATTTAAGATAATTTATAAATATATCTTTTGAGATTCGTTTAAAATATAAATTGTCTCTTATAATTTAAAAATTACATAAATTTGTTTGTCAAAATTTTTGTTTTAATAGAATTAATTGAAAATATAAAATTCTTAACTACTTAGCTGTATAATAATAAAATAGATTTTTTTATCCAACTCCCTCACTAAAGCTTCTTAATAGTATAAGGACACAAAAGAGAAGACTGAACAAGATTATGTTTCAGACAAAAGAATCCACGAGTTCGTATTTGTTCTCGAACAAGTATCTAATCGGGTATCCAAGCCTCTTAATAGGTAGGTTTAGATGTGTAGAGGGGTTCAAGGTGAATAGTGATTAAGAGAGTAATTAGAGAGGCAAAACTATGTTAATGGTCCAATAATAGTGGAATGAATGGAGGGTGAACAACTAGGTGAGGGTAAAGCAAGTGACTCAAGAAGAAAGGAATGACAGTGCACAAATGGGCAGCATCTCCCCAAATTCCCAAAATTTCTCTCCTTGGACCTTGAGAAATGGGTCTTATTTATAAGTTTTTCCTTGTTACCAAAGTATACCAAGTGGCCAAATAAAATGAGGACATGTGTCCCCAAGAATTATATGAAATATTCTGCCTTGAGCCACTAGGCTGAAGGTGTCACGCGTCCCTTTGCATGTACTATGTACTATCTGTTTGGCACAGATGACTTAGCAAGTGCACTTGCGACGAGAGTGTTTGTTGCTGTAATTTGCCTCCATTGTTGACCCACTTCCTTTGGACTTTAACCCATGCTTTTTTAATCATTCCTGGTTGCCTAATAGGGGCGACCTCCGCACTTAGGTCCACACTTAATTTTGCCTTAAACTTCTGACCCTCTACAACATGTTAGAGTTGGGTGGGCTGAGATATTCAAGATGGGAGACTTGGTCAAATATTAGTTATACAAAACAGTCTAATTATATATTCTTTGCTAATAAAATGTCTACTTGTTTGGCTTGTTTAGTTTGTTTGGTTTTTAAGTTCTTTCTTCTTTTTTTCTCGGGTCGCTTTCCTTTCCAATAAAAAGCTATCGGCTTTGTTCACCTCAGGGCGAGACATGCCCTTGCTTCTGCTTCAATTCAGCCTTCCCTTTCTGCCGGAGCTTCATGGTTGTTGTCCCGTTCCCCATCAGATGTTTAGATGTGAGCTATAGACCGCGATGAGCAAACTAGGCAAATGGAACGAGTTAGTAGAGTTGCTAAGCTCTTCCAAGGGAGATTCTAACGGAATTATAGAAAAAAGAATAAAATTTCTAAGTACTCTCTTATACAATAATAAAATTACAAAAATTGTTAACTGAAATATATTTTTAATATTATTAAAGACTATTAATTGACTTAATGAATACATCATCTTTTTTGTCAAAATAGACCATTTATTTTCTTTGAGACAAAAAATAAAGAGCGAATTACACTAACAGTCCCCATAGTTTGGGGCTTCTGTTACTTTGGTCCCTGACTTTTCAATTGTAAGACATTTGACCTTGAATTTTGAATCTTGTTTCAAATAAGGAAAATTGAAAATATCATTGCTCAATTTTAAGGGCAAAGTCATCAATTTCATAAGATATAAACTAATTTGACAAAAATAAGTGTGAACAAATATTTTTGAATTTCAAAAAATAATTTCTATCTACCAAAAGAAAAAATTATGTAAAATTGATAAATCTTTTAGACATTTATTTATTTTATCAAATTAATGTTTTGGAGCATTTACACACAAGCCCTAATTTATGAACCTATACTCCATTAAGTCCTAACTAAGATTTTTTGAACCTTCAAATCCCATTAAATTTTTAATAAAAATCAATGATTGTTCATCAGTTATAATTATCTATAAAAGAATATATTGATTTGACATTTATTTTGATTTTCAAAACTTTAAAAATCAACTTTCAAATTGAAAAAAATAAAAAAAATAAAAAAAACACTTCACTTTGCTTGGTTACAATTTTTCAAAAACACTATTCAAAAAATTTTACTTTCTTGTTTTCCATGTTTTTTTTTTTTACTGAATTTTTTAAATATTTTAAGCAATTTTTTTTTAAAAAACTTTTTAGACATACCTAACATAAATATACCTAAAAAGTAAAAAAAAAATTGTGAAAAAAACCTTTTAAAAATTCACTAAATATCAAAAAATACAAAAAAAAAAAAAAACGAGAATTCAGTACATTTTTTTTTGTATTTTTATGTATTTATTAATTTTTTAAAATATCTTTTCACAATTTTTTTACATTGTAGATACATCTGAGTAAGGTGCATCTAAAAAAGTAAAAAAAAAATATTTAAAATTTTAAAAATATTCACTAAAAACAAAAAAACACGAAAACAAAAAAACACGAAAACCAAAAAACTTAATTTTCAAAAAAATAATCCAAAAAACTCAAACCAAACTTTTTTTTTTTTTTTGAAAAAATAAAAAAAAACTTAATTATTTTTTTGTGCATAATCAAAAATGTTGTGACTATAAGGGAGCATGATGATGAAACATTGATGTGCAAAATTAAAAAAAAAAAAAAAAACCTTTAAAAATGAAAAAACTAATAATGTTCTCAGTTTAAAACTGAAAAAAACTGTTAATGTTCTCGGTTTTATTGAATAGTTGAATCAAACCAATAAGTAAAATGGCAAAAACGTTTAATCTCATACTCTGTTTTTTTCATCAGTTAGTAAAATAATTATCTGAAACATTACTATGCAAAATTGATAATATTATTAGTTTTAAAAATTGGAAAAGACTGATAATATTCTCAGTTTTACTAAGTAGGACTTATTGGTTCAAAAAATCTTTAATAGGACCTAAACTACCATAACATTTGTAAATAGGACTTTTAGGTAATTAATTCTAATTCTTATTGTGTGTTTAGATAATAATCATATAATGGACGGTTGTTAGGCTTTAAATAAATAAATAAATAAATGTCTAAAAGATTTATCAATTTTACATAATTTTATTTTTAATGGGTAGAAATAATTTTTAAAAATTCAAAAATATTTTTTTGACGTTTATTTTTATCAAATTAGTTTATATTTTATCAAATTGACGACTTTGCTCTTGAGATTGAGCAATGGTATCTTAAATTGTCATTATTTAGAACAAGATTCAAAACTCAAGGTCAAATGTGTCGCAATTAAAAAATTAGGGATCAAAGTAATACAAGATCCAAATTATAAGGATTGTTAATATAATTTACCCAAAAATAAATAAAGTGCACCTATCAAATTAACCTAATTTTGTTCATGAATACGTGAGAGATTTTATAAAATAAACGGTTTGAATCATTAAAAAAAAATCCCTTAATAAACCCGACACGTCTAAAAAAACATCCTCTAATTTAAATTTAAACTAAAAAGAGAAGTAGTAACACGTTTTCCTTCACTTTCCTATATCCCGCTAATCCATCTTAAGACTTTGTTTAAATTATAAATTTGAGTATAGATCTAACTTAAAAATTGACCCAAACACTGCCTGAAGATAACTTAAGGATTAATCAATCCGATACATAATCGACCAAATAGGATCGACATAAAAAACAAACAAACAAACCGCCCAGACATGTTAATGTCCAATGTCTATATCTATGTCGGTGACTTAGCTACATAGCACACGTTAGCGCCTAGTCTGAATTCATTAATATTTGAAGAAAAAGACTGTTAGGAGAAAGAGTCCCAACCGTCATTCAATCCGATAATTATTTCTTGGAGAACACGAATAACCTTATGACATACACATGAATAAAGGTCACATGTTCATATCGATAAGCCTCTCTCCTCCATTATCTTCTTTCACAAGAAAAAAAAGTAGGCTCCAAGTAAAAGCATAACCGACCACTCATCCCATTTTGCCTATAAATATTTGAGCTCCCAGCATTCACTCCTCACACAATATTCATTCACCAAGCAATCTTCAGAGATTTAGACAAACACTTGAACAACAAAGATGTCTGGGTGCGGCGAACATCATCATCCATTCTATCACGGTGTTCACAACTTAGGACACCACAGCCCCGGTGGACATCACGGAGGTGCAGCATGTCACATCGGAGGGCATCACGGTCACAGCTGGGGACATCTTATTTACCAACACCACGGTCATGGCTGGGGACATCATATTCATCAACATAGTCATGGTGATCGCGGACATGGTGGCCGCGGTGGTTGTCACCGTGGAGGACATCATGGTCATGATGGGATACATCATGGTCACGGTGGTGGCAGTCCTGGCAAAAGGCACCATTGCCATGGCAAACGTGGAGGTCACAGCAAGGAACATTATCATCATGTGGTCATTGTTGAGCATGTCAGTACCCCTGAAATTGCGACGACTAGTGGATAGATAGATTCTTCCTCTGTCAGTCGTGAATTTTAGCAGTCCTCTTAATTGAAGAAATAAGAAGCAGCAGTGTGATCATGTATTATTAGATTTGAAGCGAGACACGTATTTTCCTTTGGTTCTGCTGTGTGTATTGTGCTAAATATTGTACCAGCTTGAGTTGTTTCATTGTACTACACACCAAAATAAAAGGTGGACTGCAGTAATATATATAATTTTGTGTGTAAATTTTCATGGAGTAATGCTATACATAAACAATTTTTGAATCCATACTTGCGCAAACCATTATTGGATTAAGTCAACAATTATTCGTAGTTTTAACATACTTAAAAGGAGCAACTCAATGCATGAACTTCCCACTAAAGCAGGGTCTTTTAACCGGACATAAATTTAACATGCTTATATTACCTCAAAAGAAATTAAAACATCAAAGACAACTCCAAATTCTTACGTAACTATACATGGCCAACAATCATGAGTTACTCCGATCTCTCCTAGTTGGCAGCAATATCTTTAACCATTTCCTTCAGCTCACCAGTCTACATGACAGACCAAAACCATAAAAACAATGTATGATGTATCCCAGGCTTAAGAAGAAGAACAAATTTGATATGATAATACCTGGTGCATGTTGAGAATGATGTCTGATCCTCCAATGAACTCCCCCTTGATAAATATTTGTGGAAATGTGGGCCAGTTGCGGGAAGGATAGACCATGAGACTAATTGAAACAAGTACAAACAAACTACATGTTTTATCAACAACTTCGGACCAAATGGGTTGCTAGGTAATGATCAGTATTCAGTACGTGGATCACAGCAATTCCATTTGCAAATGTTTGCTTATTGATATTAATTTGTATCACTAAAATATGACAACTGGGCGCACTTTTCTCGAATAATCCCAAAAACATGTGTAACGGATACACAGGCAACATTGTGGACATAAACAACATCCTAAAAAATTCATTCAAGATTTGGCCATGTCTATCAACCTTAGCTATCTTTCGAAAAAAAATATTTCATATACCTGAATCTCAACCATTTGGGCTAAAAATAGCCAAAATACAACAAAACACCCAATCACATAACTCTTTCTACTTTTTTGCACGTCTTTCGTAAAAAGTCAAAAAGCAAACTAAAATAGCCAATTCCCAGACAGGGCCTAAATATTAAAAGTTAAAATAGCAGGAAATTTGATCAATTAAAACTTGTCTAAAGAAGTGTTAACGGGCTTCTGAACATATGCTGCAGTGGCCATGTATTCTTAGCCACTGCTGGATAATTTCTAAATCCACTTGAAATGAATGCTATTCAAATGCCACCTAAGGCAATTCTTTGAATTGCTGCCACAGTATGTTAAACTAAATGGTTATACTTTCTGATTCATGCTTCTTGAAACAAATTTTCTGCCTCAATGCAGTTTAGAAAACAAAACCAAATCAAAATAAAACAAGAACAAAAACAAAAACCAAATGAAAAACAAAATATACCTTGTTTCTTAGGTACTTCTAGTTCTATAGCACAAGGACAATTGCCAAAAAGCACTCTATCTATTCAATGGCTCGGTTGCTTAGCAAATCACACACCACGTTTGAATTAACAAAACATGCAGTCATACACCTTGAATGTAAACAAAACATGTAAACTATGATCCCAACTTATTACAAACATTGCCCCTGGTGCAAACCCAAACATCCCAATTATAAACAATAATGTTGTGGGTGGTATTTGTTAAGGTGGCCTACAGATGGCCTTTTGGGAAGAATGCAGGTACTGAGATGTCAAGGTAATCACCAGTGAGGCAGGAGGTGAGAGATCAATAAGCCTCAGAAGAGAGAAAAAGGGCGGGCAGAGGTCTTGCTGTATACCAGATATGGTAAAATGGTTGATAATGGAAGTGATGCTTCAACATTTTCATAGAGGCCTCCTTATATAGGATGGTCAAACCATGGAGGCCAGCTCACTCTTGGAGAGGTAGCTGACCCTCCTTGTTTCAACAAGAATGAGGTATCCCAACCACCTCTACATCCTAAGATCAAATCCTGGGATTTGTATCATAAGAGCAACAATGTAGGCATCACGGGGGGCTTCAGTGTTGCATATGATACAATTCCAAAATATCATGTCTTGATTAGAGCACCTGTCTCTCTAAGACTGATCATGGTGCAGACACCCTCGGGTAGGGGGATGGGAAGGCACTAAAATGAATCCCTAACTCTAGCTTCAAAGCCACATGCCTCCAATGATGCCCCGAGCAAAGATTCCAAGGCCTAACACTGAACCTAGGTCATCAAGGTATTGGATGATGGCGTTGGAGATGACTTGATCAGTAGGAGACAGCTTTACGGAGAAAGAGGAGACGAGACATAGTAGGGTCATGGTCTGGCAGAGGACACTCAGCCAAGCCAAATGGAATACAGAGCCATGTTGCTATCGAGCACAGTTAGTCGAGCAGGGATGCCTCGAAACCTCAACACAATTACGTGGTGCTCTGGCCACGCCTCGGGATGCCCTATGTTGGTTCATCTTGCGGTGACATGGCTAAAAGCTAAGGCATTGGGCATGTCAGCTAGCCAAGATAACATACTTGGTGGTTTCTATGCCCCTGGTTAGGCTAGACTCACAACCCCAATAGCTTATTTTGGAAGATGACACGTGCCAATATGGGTTGCCACTTGACAATCCCTTGTCTGAGTTGGAGATGATATGGTGCAGGTAAGGCCAACCACAAGGTGAAGGGTATTTAGGTACAACAAATGTTAATTATCACTGTAATTTGAGTACATCCTGTGTTACTAAGAAGTGCCAATGGGAGGGTGCCTTAGATATGAGCAGGAGGCTCTTAATGCTCTGTAGATGTATAGCAAGGTTATATGAGTGTTCTAAATAGTGCAATACCAAGCACCAAGTTACCTGTATGCTTTGACAGCATTCTTAAGTTCAGGATCTTCCAATATGTTTCTGGCACTCAAAGGAACATCTGCAAAAGGCATATCAATGGTAAGAATGCCATAATAACCTAACGCAATCAAGTCAGTAAAGAGCAAGGTCAGCTCAAATTCAGTAAACTGCAAGATCAGATCAAAGTTCAACAAACAGGATGCCCAAATGTAACCCCAGCTATCACATATAACTTAAGTCAGCAACTAATTTAGTGCTTCTATTGTGTCACCTTCTTGTACTACCCTATTTAAACTTTTAAGCAAACCAAATGGTCATCTATAACTATATAGCCTCACACATTTATTCCACTGCAAATATAATGCACTTCAATTTTCATTTTCCGGACATGACTAAACCAAATACTCACTATGGACCACATAAACAAGGGTAAATCGTCCAAGCTCATTTAAAAGATATTGTTGCTGAACTGAACCAGGGAATGGAGTGTACAAAAAGAGTCATAAAACTAACAAAGAGAACACTTACTATATTCCTTCAACACTCTTACTGCTAGTGAGCTGAATCCACATCGGGAAAGATCAGGCACCCCTTTCATGTAAAGAATCACCGCGTTGTCCTTGACATCCTATGCTAAAAGCTAAAAGCAATCAATAAAAACAGACTCTTAACAAATAAACAACTAAATTTTTTTGCTCGATAATTAAAAGAGAAAATACTTGAGGCTCAGTATCTCTAATACAAAAGGTACAGACGACTACTGTCTACCTGCTCTACAATATCCTTCAAAGAAAGGCCAGAACTCTCAAGCTTATTAGTGGGTCTGAAGTCCTTGTGTATGTCCCATGGTGGTTAAAGGATCCAGCTGCCTACCAACAATTAAAGAAAAAATATTAGCAAGTATCATTTATATGGCCATCAAAAATTATTTGCTCTAAAGATAAAAACCACACACTTGTGGCTTAAAATTTCAAGAGAACCCTTTTTTTTTTGATTTTTTGAGTGGAGTTTAACAATGTAAGCATTTTTGTTTACAATTTTATGATTAAGGATCCAAGAAATCTAGAATCAGATGGCTACGAACATTCCTAAGTAGTTTCTTTGACTGTAAGCCCTTTGAAAATAAGAGAAACGCAAATCAAAACAAAGAGTTCAAATCAAACAAAGGGAATCCTTTGGTTTTGAAGGCAAAGAGAGTAATAGCCCCAAAAAAAATGCAAAACCAAAAAAATAAAATAAAAAATTTTAAGGCATAGGAAGGAATGGAGGAGAACTGAATTAAGAAGAAAATGGACCATCAGTAGAATAATGGAGTCTCTCAATGTTTCAAGACAGATGATACCTGAATTATGGGTAACGAGAGCATTAGAGCGTCTTTCAATGTTTCAAGGAACAAAAAAAAAACACACACACACATGTATAAGAAGATTATATGATACATGTGGGATTAAGAAGATTATATGAACACTATAAACCGTATATATATGACAGATTTTGTAAACAAAAAAATTCATGTGTTAGGGCCCACCCTGATCACCACCTCCCTCTGCCTTTGTTGTGAACCCTTCCAATTGAGTTTCAACAGATCATTGGCACTCTTCAATATCTCTCAAACTAAACCAAAAATCTCCTTTTCAGTAGATCAAGTCTCCCAATTTGTACATAGCCCAACTGATTTTCAACGGACAATGGTCAACAACATATTTTATGTTATCTAAAATTATCCAATGAATTAGATTTATTTCTTGGCCATTTCAACTCTCTTTCTCCGTAATGTTTCCCGGATGGCTATTGGGCTGGGTACCCAGATGACCGCTGCTCAACCCATCACTCTCAGTCCCAAGTTTACTCTCTCGTGCCTTCAAAAAGCAAAATATTGTTGCTCAATCGAGTATTGAAACTAAATATTGGGGCCTCGGAAATGCTTATGCTATATTAGTGTGGACTGTGGATACAAAACCCACTAAGCTTTGCGGGTGTGTGTCACATATAAGAATCCATAACATTGTATTGCTTTATTTGTTAGGCATATTCTTTATCAAACAATTTGTAATTTAAATATTGAGTTGTAGAGTAGAGTCCATAATATCAGATCATATTGTTGTAGCTATGCGAGATTTCCAGGAAATTATCCTTCAGTTTCTTTCCTTTAATAACATATGTGGGAACATTGATACTGTGTTTAGTTTGGGGATTTGGAAAGGAAAAGAAGAAATGTAGGACATTTCACCTAATTTCACACACTTTTTCTCTCCCAAATCCCCCAATCAAACAAAGGCTGAATGTTTATATTAGAATCAGCTAATCGCAGTATCTCTAGATCAAATCAATCATTTAAACCAAATTGACTACCGTAAAAAGCAATTAACAATTACCACCAACAAAAAAATAAATAAATAAATAAATAAACTTTAAACAAAGCCCTAACTAACCTTTGTACCGTAATTGGAAGTGACGGAGCAAGAAAAGGATATAGTGGATAGCCGGAAAGGCGACCGCGGATGTTGGCGGCGGAGGCAAAGCGGCGGAGCTGTGTAGAGAGTCTTCTGCACATGGCTTTTGCATGAGTATTTACGGTGTCCTGGTGATGCCTCGCCCTCCCGCCCCCTCCAATATCTAGTATGGGGTTTTTTTTGGAGGCTGGATATATATATTTTTTAAATATGGGAAACTATATCCACTTTTTTGATTCATAATTAAAGAAATAAATTCATAACTAATAATATGTGATATAATTAAAAAATTTATCAATTATAACTAAAATAATATCATAAGTAAAGAAAAAATTAATTTTAATTAAAAAAAAATGACATAATTAAAAATGTATATAGTGTACATTTTTTAAAAGTATGTAGGTTGGAATTTCCCTAAAAATATAATAGGTAGTGTTTGGTTTAATTTTAGAATTATGATTTAAGCGTGAAGTTATGATTTGGATGTGGAATTGTGAGTTGAGTTTTGAAAAAAGAAAATTTGTTTGGTCATAAATTTTGAAAAGAGTTTTGAGTTGTATTTTGAGTTTTGAATTTTGAGTTGTACTTTAAATTTTTTGAATCTGTTTTTTTTAAATATTAAAAAATGTTTAAGAAAATTTTATTTTATTTTGTAAATATTTTAATTTTTTTAATTTTAATATTTTAAACTCAAAACACAATTTCACACTTATATCGTAACAAACATATAATTCAAAAATTATTTTTAAAACTTATAACCAAACACATAATTTGAAATTCCACACTACTTTCAAAACTCTACACTCAAATCTTAACTAAACACATAACAAAAAAATTAAAATATTTTAAAATATTTTTGTAAAATAAAATAAAATATTTAAAATAAAAATTATATATTTAAAATAAAAAATAATTTTTTTAATATTAAAAAAAATACAGCACAAAAATGTATGAAATATTGTGCATATTAAAATAAATAAATAAATATTTAAAATATAAAATATTTATCTTAAAAAAATAAAATTAAGAAATTTTTTAAATATTTTTAAAAAATAAATCCAAAAAAATTTAAAATACAACTCAAAACTCAAAATACAACTCAAACAACTATTTTCAAAACAACTTAAAACACTGCTCCACACTCAAATCATGATTCTAAAAATAATTTTAAAAACAAAATAAAAAAATATTTTTTTAAATTTTTTCTTTTAAAATAGAGTTTTGAAAAGAGTTTTAAATTAAGTTTTGAGTTATGTAATTAGTTGAGTTTTGAAAATAATTTTTAAATTGAGTTTTGAGTAGTTTTGAATTGTGTGTTTGGTTATAAATTTTGAAATTTTTTGATTGAAATTATGATTCCAAAACTTAACCAAACATGGTTTTAAAGTTTGGGCTGTCACTTAATAAATTAAATTTTTAATTTCAGCTTAAACTTCAAAATTTAAATTAACATTAATTTCAACCTTCCACTCATTTCCATTTTAAATAATATTAATTTCCACCTTCCACCCATTTCCGTTTTCTAATTGAATTTAATAATTTTTTTAACATATATGTAATACCTTCACATTTGCTTTTTTTTCACTTAATAAGTTTTGGGGTCTGCTTATTTTTTGACTTTTTTAAAATTTATTTTTGTCTTTAATAAATTTTTTTAAAAAAAAATCAAAAATGTTTAAACTTCTAAATTCAATTCGACAAGAAGAATCGGAAAATTATAAATTTTTTAAAAATTTCAAAAAAAGGTGCAAAAAAGACCCCCCAAAAAAAGATTAAAAAGCAGTGATTTTTTTTTTTGTTTATTTTGGCTTTTCAATTTTTTCATATTTTTTCAAATATATATATATACTTTTCAGATTCATTTTGACAAAATGGACCAGAAAAATTTTAAAAAAAAGATTGACATAATTTTAAAAAAAAATTAACCAAAGACAAAAAAAAATTCAAAAAGAAAAAAAAGAAAAAAAAAGAAGACTTTTAAGCAAGTTACCAGAAGGAAATTTAACTTGATCACACAATATTATCATTACTATTTATTAACTATCCATTAAATCAGAGTCACCTAATATGATCAACCATGAACTTGAGCACAAAACCCACTATTACTTTCATTTCCTTTCTATTATCTTGAACTTTACGTTTACGTTGTGTTTGATTGAAAAATTTAAAAAGTGATTTGAATAGAAAAAATATATATATATAAAATGTGAATAAAATATATTTATATTTTATCTAATTTTATACATATTTTTCATTTTTTTTTTCAAATTCATTCTCAAATCTCTTAACTAAATGCAATATTATACACTACAAGATAATTGACTTTTTGCGCCTCTTCTTTTGAGACAGTCTGTTTTGACAGTAGCAAAAAAACATATTTATAACAACTAAAACATATTTATGACGAGTCTAGATCCTCTGTCGTGCCTTCCTGCGGCGTTCCCTGCCATGATTCAAAACGACGTCGTTTTCAGTTTTTTTTTTCCTTTTCTTTCTCTTTCATTTGCTTAAACGCTAACCCGTTGAGAGAAGCAGAGATGAAACGGAGCAATAGGCGCAAGCATGGCAAGTCGACTACGACTAAGGCGGCGACGAGGTCTTGCAATATTCATTCTCACATGATATTGCAGATTGCTAGCTATCTCAAGCAACAAAATCGATGGAAATTCAAAACCCATTTTCGTTCTCCACTCATTGAATCACATTGGTTTGTCAAACAACAAAATGACTGATTTCTCACCAAATCACCCATCCAAACAGACCTTTACAATAAAGCAACAAGGGTTCTTTCTCTCTGTGTGTGTGTGTGTGTGTGTGTGTGTTTCAGAGAGGAAGAGAAGGAGAAATGTCAATCATTTTCTGTTGGAAAGGAAAAATGTAGAAATCAGAGGGAAAAAAGCAATCTTTCTCCACAGACCAATGTCGAATTCTAATTTTTTCTAGGAAGTAAGTAGAAATCAAAGAGAGCAATCTCTCTCTCTCTCTCTCTCTCTCTCTCTCTAAAACTAAAAAGAAGAGAAATCTCACTATGAAATCCTTGATTGAATCATACCCAAGAACAACATCCGCCAAGTATAAAGAGCACAAAGAAAAGGAAAGAAAAGAATCATTGAAAAAATATAAAAATTATACAAGTATAAACAACTGATTTCACAAATGGGACATACCATATGTACGGGAAAGAAATAATTCTTCTCGTATAATCCTGTTGACCAAGTCTGCCCTTCTCCGTACGACGTCGCCTTATCACCTGAAAACACAAACGTGAACTAGCCGGCGGGTGTGTGCCGGAAACCTCTCTGATGCCTAAGTCAACAAACTTGACAAATAGACAAAGCTCTGTGAATTCAGAAAGCAAAGTTGTGTGTTACCTCCTCCAAGGTGATATTTGTGAGCTTTTATAGGTTTCGAGTGACACAATCCTAGCAGGACTTCTACTTCTCCATGCAGAGTCCTCCTAGGATTCATACTCCTGAAAGACAATGCTTATCCTTTAACATCCCCCTCACTGCTTAAACCAAGTGAGATGGTTTTTACCATGGCCGAACTACCATATGACAGAAATAAAACTGGTTATGCTGAGCAACAGAGTAGGCCGAACTATCCTTAGTTCGGTTTTTCCCTTTACTCCTCCTTACCTCGGTTCTCTCCTGTTCAACTCATGGTATGTTTAGACCGAGCTACCGAGTAGCAAGGTTTTGACCGTTCTAACCACAATACATCATGACCGGACTACCTCTGAGACCAGCCTAACTCCAAGTTGCTTCCGGATCGGAGTAACTTTACAATTCTTAGGCCGGAGTAACTTTTATCTCTCTTGGGCCGGAGTAACTTTCCGACTTTGTTACCCAGTCCTTCGTACTTTGGGCCATAAAGTCCATCTCTTAGCTCAGCCCAATTTTCACCAAAATTACCCTCTCAATTGCCCCTTAATTCCATCTGTATAGCATGATTGGGATTAACCGTTCATCAGCCGAGCTATAGTCCCCAAACCCCCCAGTCGAGCTACAACCATTTAGCCTATCCTGCCGAGCTAAACTTAAACCGAGCTGCTGTCATCCAATCACAACGTCTTTTCAATCACCAAAAACTGAATCGCTTCCTTTTCCGTATACACGTGGCATGTTCCCATTCGCAGAAGGCAGCTGTCAACGCCGTCTTTGTATTTCGCAATTTTGAACAGTTCCCGCCCTTTCTCTCTCTTTCCACAAAACAAGCTTTCTGTCTTTGAATCATTCACCCACACTTTTTACCTTCTTCTATCTTCGTGCCTCTGCTTCTCCAACCTGAGTTCATGTTCTTCATTGGTGCTGTTGCTCCCATCACCAGCTTCATCTTCTTCTGGTAAGCTCCACAAAATCTGTTTTGTTTTTCTTATTTCTGCTTTCTACGTTTTTTGCAAAACATGCTTGTACATTTTTGTTTTTGCTTCTGTACTTTCATGAAAAAATCAGTAGAACCTATGAGTATATGTTATATATCCTATAGAAAACTCGCCTTTGATCCAAAATCATGTCCCAACCGAACTAGGAAACTGTTTGTGCTATATAGGTAGATCAATTCCGACAATAACCGAACTAGATACACTTTAGCCGAGATACGCTTACCGAACGAAGTTCTATACTCAGTAAACTAGGAACCTTGGCATTCAACCGAGCTAGGCCTTGGGGCTAAGCCAGCTTTCTTAGTTTCTAAACCAAACTCAAAAAGCTGCCCCTAGAGGCCCAACCGAAGTAGCAGAACTCATAGTTCAACCGATTTAGGCCTTTGGAGCTAAACCAGCTTTCTTAGTTTTTTAGACCGAACTCAGAAAGCTGCCCCTAGACGATGAACCGGTCTAACAAAATTGTTTCCAAAGCCAGTATGCCGAGATGCTTGCCAAGATCTGGCTAATAAGAACCCTGCTCAAACCGAGCTACTAAGCATTTTACTAAACCGAGATAGAACCTGTCCACAAAGCCGAAGTAGGGCTCTTTTACCTTGCTTTTAATTTGTAGCACGGTCCAATGATCTGTGCTTAACCCCTTTGTTTTCTACTTTGCAGACTTAGGTTGCCCAGGCACTCCTTCGTGCGCTCAACCGAGCTACTGAGCACAATTTTTACACCGATATAACTTATTCATAATTTATACAATAGATGGGGAAGTATAGGTACCTAGTAAATACTCTGGGCGGCCTAGCCGAATTCAAAAAAGACTACAATATACCCGATGACGTCCACTTGATCTTAGCCGAAAAAGATGTCATTCCATGGGGTAATGAAGGCTTTGTCCCCTTCACCCTTTTGTCAATTATTGAAACCGGACTACGATTTCCAGTCCAACCTTTAATCTGTGAGTTTCTTAGGCAAACTAGATTATGCCCCACCCAACTATCCACCAATTCATACCGCATCATCATGGAAATAGCCGAACTGAACCGCCAAGCCGGACTAAACCTTGGCCTGGCCGAAATCTTCCACCAATACTCCATTGGTTCAAAAGAAGATGGGTGGGTCTATTATCTAAGAATACGTCGCCGCCGAGAGAAGATAATAAAATATACACCGGACAAAGACTTAAACGACGACGATTTTTTCTGGCTGTCTAGGAACTTTGAGGATCATAAAGCCCAGATTCCTGGCCGACCTATAAATTGGAAAAAAGGAGAGCCCGGTAAATTTACTTCGGTTTTCTTGCTTGCTTTTTTATATTTCGGTTTCTTAATGTACCAACCGGACTAACAGTTGTCTTCTTTCGCAGATTCTGCCCACCTCCATTCCTTATACAGCTACCCAAACCTTGCGACTTTGCGCGCCGCACTACGGTATCCAGAACATAGTTGGGCTAAGCTATTAAAGTTCGAGCCGACCTACAGATACAGCGGTCGTCGTAAGGCAAGAGTAACCGACTTTCTTCTTGAGGAGGCCCCAGAACCGGACCCAACCTTACCCGAGATCAGACTAATCCCACTCACTGCTGAAGAGGAGATGGCCAAAAAGAACAGAGTAAGGGCTCTCTTGACCGAAACCAACAGGGCCGAAGTACCACCAGCAAGTCAAACCCAAGAAACAGTGGTAGCCCTTCCTATTCAACAACCGTCCTCATGCCGCCGAACCAAGCGCGCCCGGACCGCCGAAACCAAACAAAGTTTGGTTGATGAAGAAGATACTACTCTTCCACCAAGCCTGCCACCGAGCCCCCAACCGGAGCCTTCTGACTGAACTACCACTAGCTGGGTACCAAAACTTACCTTCAGCAACCGAGATATCCAAGACTCTGACTCGGTTGTTGCTGAGAAGGATCACCAGTTGGCCTTCAACCTGGCCAAGAGTGTGTGCCTCCCCAAAGATATGGAGCACCACCAAAAGAAATTGAACACCGAACTGAAGGCCATCCGGTCTTCCACAAAATCCATGATCTTGGTAAGTAGCTCTGTCCGTTTTTTTTGTCTAATTTTTTCTAACTTTTACTTCGGCTAAAGGGAAGTCTTTGTTTTGTCAGGCCATTCAGAAGAACAATATTGCACATAAAAAAGTGCTGGAGCTCAGGAAAGTAACGAGGCAGGTCATGGCTGAAGCTGAAGCGAAGGCGACCGAGCTAGAGGAGGCCAAAAAGTAAATGGCCGAGTTACGAGCTGAGAACGGCCGACTGGCCGGATTGGTTAGTTCGACCGAGGCAGAAAAGCAAAAGGCCGCCATTGTGCTAAAAGACAAGTATCTACTCGAGCTGGTGAAGCTTGAAAAGAAGAAAGATACCGAGATAACCCAGCTGAAGGAGAGCGCAAAAGGAGCCGAAAAGAAAGGTTTCAAGAAGGCAGAGGATGCATATATCAAGCAGTGTGAAGCCGCCAAGGAACTGTTCTTTAAGTGCGGCTGGAGGGCAGCTGTTGAGAAGCTCGGTCTCGATTCACAGACCGAGGTTTTCAACCCTCCAGCCTACTTCATACCGAACTCCCTAGTAGAGTATGCTGATGCCATGCAGCAGCAATTTCTTGAAGGCTCAGACTCTGATGAAGACTCTGTCTCTGAGGATACTGTGGTTGTCAATGCGGACCCGTCAGTTCTGCCGGAGCCCACGGTGGAAGACCTAACTATTGAACAACCAGGTGAAACCGTGGTTCTGGCCGAAACCACCCTTGTGACCGAGAACGAGCTCCCGCCTGAAACCGGTCCTCATGTTGATGCCGATACTGCCTTTGATGCGGAAATTGAAGATCTTTTCTCTTGATTTTGTACTTTTTTTTTTTGGGCTACCTTTTTTACTTTTGTAACCAGGCTACGGCCCCTCCTTTGTACTTGCTTCCGGATGAATGAAAATTTTCATTAACTCTTACTTCGGTTGATATGTACGTTTTGGTACTTGTTATGATTTTTCCATGATCTTTGTAGTTTCAACTGTTATCTCGGTTTTTGCTTGTTTACACTAAATATGCTTACCAGCCAACCACTCCTTAGCCGACATAATTACTTCGGCTGAGGAGTATAAAGAGTTTGTTTAATCCAGCCAACCACTCTTCAGCCATGCCCTTACTTCGGCTGAAGAGTACAAAGAGTTGGTTTAATCCAGCCAACCACTCTTCAGCCATGCCCTTACTTCGGCTGAAAAGTACAAAGAGTTGGTTTAATCCAGCCAACCACTCTTCAGCCATACCCTTACCTCGGCTGAAGAGTACCAAGAGTTGGTTTAATCCAGCCAACCACTCTTCAGCCATAACCATATTTCGGCTGAAGAGTACAAAGAGTTAGTTTAATCCAGCCAACCTCTAAGTTAGTTTTTTCCAGCCAACTTAGAATAATGTTTGGTTATTCCGACTAAATGTCCTACAGCCTGGATCCTTATCCCGGGCTTAGGAAGGGTGTTGGTTTATTCCAGCCAACCTCTAAGTTAGTTTTTTCAGCCAACTTAGAATAAAGTGTTTGGTTATTTCGACCAAACGTCCTGCAGCCTGGATCCTTATCCTGGGCTTAGGAAGGGTGTTGGTTTATTCCAGCCAACCTCTAAGTTAGTTTTTTCAGCCAACTTAGAATAAAGTGTTTGGTTATTCCGACCAAACGTCCTGCAGCCTGGGTCCTTATCTTGGGCTTAGGAAGGGTGTTGGTTTATTCCAGCCAACCTCTAAGTTAGTTTTTTCAGCCAACTTAGAATAAATGTTCGCAATGTACCTAAACTTTACTAAAGCCAACTTTTACAGAGAAATCATGCTGAAAAGAATCGATTATTTTATTGAAGAAAAAGAAATTTTACATGTTTGAAAGGAAAAAAGCTAAAAATAAAATAACTTGAGATTGGCCGTATTCCATGGCCTAGGGATTGCTTTGCCGTCCTTGTCTTCTAAGTGGTATACTCCTTTGCCTGCTAACCCAACCACTTTGTAAGGACCTTCCCAGTTTGGACCTAACTTGCCATCTCCTGGTATCAAGGTGTTTCCCATCATTTTGCTCAGCACCCAATCTCCGATCTTGAATTGTCTTGGATGCACTATTTTGTTGTATTTTCTGATCAACTCTTGTTGGTATGAGGCAATGTGAACCAGTGCTCTTTCTCTTCTTTCTTCCGTAAGGTTGAGTTCTAATGCTATGGCTTCTCCATTCAAGTCTGGATCAAAATTTTCGCTTCGAATTGTGGGGAGGCCAATTTCCAGTGGGATTACTGCTTCCATTCCGTAGGCTAAGCAGAATGGTGTCTCTCCTGTCGATCACCGAGGTGTGGTGCGGTAAGCCCATAAAACATGAGGAAGCTCGTCTGCCCACTTGCCTTTTGCCTTCTCTAACCTTTTCTTCAATCCATCCAAGACGACTTTATTTGATGTTTCTGCTTGGCCATTTGCTTGAGGATATGCCGGTGTAGAATTGTAGAACTCTATCTTGTACTCTTCACAAAAGCCTCTGAAGATTCTGCCGTCGAACTGAGTGCCATTGTCTGAGATTAGGGCTTTTGGTATGCCAAACCGAGTGATGATATTCTGCTAAACGAACTTCTTCACATCTTTTTCTTTGATTGATGCCAATGCTTCTGCTTCCACCCACTTTGTGAAGTAGTCCGTTGCTGCGAGAAAGAACTTCCTGTTGCCGGGTGCTGTTGGAAGTGGTCCTACTATATCCTAGCCCCACATTGCGAAAGGCCATGGGCTAGTTAATGGTAGGAGTTCTCTTGCTGGTTGATGTATTTGGTGTGCGAATTTTTTGCATTTCTCACACTTCTTCACATATTTTTCCGAGTCTGCCTGCATGTATGGCCACCAGTATCCTTGCGAAATGACCCTGTAAGCTAGCGATCTTCCTCCTTGATGGCTTCCGCACACCCCTTCGTGTATCTCGTACAAGAATGCTTCTACTTCGCTGGGATGTACACACTTTAGGTAGGGTCCTGAGAATGACTTCTTGTATAATGCCAAGGATGGGGAGAGCCAAAATTGCTGCGATTTCGCTCTTATTCTGTTGGCTTCTTTTTTCTCTTCCGGTAGGGTGCCGTCTTTTAAAAACAGGATGATGGGATCCATTCAAGAGGGGCCTAGTTCTGCGCAACATACCTCTGCTTCGGGGTCTTCTATGCTTGGTCTAGGTAGGTAGTCGATCAGTAGTGGATGAGGTATGAAGGTATCTGCCATTGAAGCGAGGCCTGCTAGTTCGTCTGCTCTGCTGTTTTCCTCCCTGCCGATTTGTTCTATCCTTACTACCTCAAATTTCTTAATCTCTGTTCTGACCAATTCCTGGTACTTGGCCATCCTATCATCCTTTGCTTCATAATCGCCAGAAATTTGGTTTACCACCAACTGTGAGTCGCTGTAGACCATTAGTTCGGCAGCCATCATGTAATATGCTTATTTGAGTCCTGCGAGAAGTGCTTCGTACTCCGCTTCATTGTTTGATGCTGGGAAGCCAAGGTTGATTGCTTCCTCTACAACCAGTCCGTCTGGTGAGATGAGGACTATGCCGATTCCTGCACCATGCCGGTTGGATGCTCCATCCACAAAGAGCTTCCACATCTCACCAACGAACAACTTCCAGCAAGTGGAGGGGTCAGATGATGTCGTGGGGTCAAGAATGTTGCTGGTGCTTTCTTCAAGGTCTATGCTTGCTGTCTGCCCCTCGTTATTTGATTGTACCAAGTCTTTTTTTATTGGAGAGCCTTGGTTTGGTGTAGCTTCTGCCTTGCTGTCTTTAGTCTGGTCTGCCTTGGAGTCTGACTGAGTACCTTTTACTAGGGGTTGCTCTATTCCGGCGTCAACTTCCATCCCTAATTCGGTGGTGTCAGTTAGGTCAACTGGGCAGATATGATGACTTCCAGGAGTAAATTCTGCGATGAAGTCTGCCAAAGATTGGGATTTTATTACGGTCCTGGGTTGGAACTTGATGTCGAATTGTCCCAACTCTACTGCCCACTTCAAAATTCGCCCAGAAACGTTCGCCCTCTCAAACAAAGCTTTTAGTGGGAAAGCTGTGAGGACGACTACGGTGTGGGCGTGAAAGTAGTGTGCCAATTTTCTGGAGGCCATCATCAAGGCTAATGCCAGTTTTTCTAATGGTAAATACCTTGTTTCGGCTCCTAGCAATGTCTTGCTGACATAATAGATGGGCAAGTGTTGGATTCCCTCTGCTCGAACCAACACTGCGCTAACTGCGTGTTGAGAGACAGCCAAGTACAAGAAGAGTTCTTCACCAGGTACTGGGGTAACAAGCAGTGGTGGAGAAGACATATATTCCTTCAAGCTTTCCATAGCTTGGTCGCATTCTTCATCCCACTCAAACTTGGCCTTTAGAGCTTGAAAGAATGGTCGTAGTCTATCTGATAACCTGCTTATGAACCGGTTGAGTGCAGCTGCCATGCCGGTGAGATGCTGCACTTCTTTTACAAAGTTTGGTCTCTCCAAATCTTGGATTGCTTTGATCTGGGAGGGGTCTGCTTCTATACCTCGGTCGGTCACCAGGAAGCCCAAGAATTTGCCAGATCCTACTCCAAATGCACACTTGGATGCGTTGAGCCGCAACTTGTGTTTCTTCAAGATTTCAAACATCTCTCCTAAGTCCTTGAGATGGTCATTCTCATCTTTGCTTTTGACCACCATGTCGTCGATGTAAGCCTCCATTGTTCTGCCTAACAATGGTTCAAACATCTTGGTGACCATCCGTTGGAATGTTGCCCCTGCGTTCTTTAGGCCAAAGGGCATGACCTTGTAACAGTATAGTCCTCTTGGAGTTGTAAAGGATATGACCTCCTGGTCTGGCTCATGCATGGCGATTTGGTGGTAGCCTCTGTATGCATCCAGAAAGCTTAGTCGGTTGTGCCCCGCCGTTAGGTCCACCAGTTGATCTATCCGTGGTAGAGGAAAGCTGTCTTTTGGGCACGCCTTGTTGACTGTTTTGTAGTCAACGCAGACACACCATTTGCCATTTTTCTTTGGCACTATGACCGTGTTGGAGATCCATTTAGGGTAGTGCACCTCTCTAATTGCTCCTGCCTCCAGCAGGTTACCTACTTCTTCCGCCACTATTTCGGCATGGTGGAGTGCCGATCTGCGTGTTCGTTGGATGATTGGTCTGGCGGATGGGTGGACATTAAGTTGGTGACTGATGAAGTTTGGATCAATGCCTGGCATGTCGTAGGGTGTCCAGGCGAACACTTCGATATTAGAGGTCAAGAATTCCAAGACCTCTAATCTCTCAGTGCTGGACAACGACGAACCGAGCAAGAATAACTTATCCGGGTTCTTTTCATCTATTTTTACCTCCACCAAGTCCTCCACTACTTTCTGATCAGCCTCTTTGCCGACATTCGCGAATAGTTCATTGCTTTCAGGTTCTTCCACCGAATGAACGTATCCTTTGGCAACGCGGCTGCCATTCACCGTGGCGAAACATTGCTTTGACATGATCTGATCTCCATAGACTTCTTCAATTATACCGGTGTCGTTGGGGAACCGCATTACTTGGTGGTAGGATGACGCCACCGAACGCATGGTATGCAGCCATGTTCTGTCCAAGATGATGTTGTAAGTGGAGGGGACCTTCAATACCCAGAACTCTACTTGTTTCGTCACGCTTCCTGCTCTAACTGGAAGAATTATTTTGCCGACGGGCCATTCTGCATAGAGTTGAATCCAATTAGGGGTGATATAGCTGGCGCCAAGTCTTTGTCTTGTAGCTTCAGTTGTTTAAATGTTTCGTAGTACATGATTTCACACGAACTACCCTGGTCAATCAGAATCCGTTTGACGTCAAAATCCTTGACTCGGAGAGTGACGACCAGGGCATCATTGTGTGAGCAATATATCCGTTCTAAGTCTTTATCTGAAAAAGACATAACGTTTGTTGCCTCTGTCTTCCCCTTCTTTGTGGCAGGTTGGGCACTTAGCACCTCTCTTAAATGTTCAGCTTTTTTGATTGATCCTCTGAGCTCGCATACACGCTCAGGTTCAAAGACTCCATGTATCACATTGATGACGCCTTGAGGTGGGGCGTCAATTGGCATTTCGTTATGGAGGTTATTATGGTCCTGGGGGGCTGGCTGCGTCCTTCCCTCAATGTATTTGTCCAAGTGACCTGCCGCCACCAACTCCTCTAGGTGCTGTCTCAATGGTGTGCAGTTCTCCGTGCGGTGCCCTTTTTCCTTATGGAAGGTGTACCGTGATCTTTCGTCATAGTCCTTCTGTGCTTTCCCTAATTTGGCTGGCCACTTGACGAAAGGCTCATCTCTTATTTCGCTAAGAATCCGATATATCGGTTTCTTGAACACCGTGGTTATGGCAGTGCGGATTCTCAACCATCTTTTATCCGGGTCTTCTCTGTTATCTCGTTTGCCACGTCCGTTTCTATTACTTCGATCTACCGTGTTGACCTTTGCTGAGGTCTTCTTTTCTGGTGCTGTGGTTGCTCCAGATTTTGCTTTGGTACGTGCGCCATCTTCTTCTACCCTGATGTGCTGATGCACTCTTTCTATCAGGGCTTCCATGGTGAGGGGTGGTGTCATGGTGATCGAGTCCCTTAGTCTGTTCCCGACTGGAAGGCCTCTTTTATACTGTGCAATGGCGAGATTGGTGGGACAGTCCCCAATCTGATTGAATGTCTCCCAGTAGTGACTGTTGTAGGATCTTAGAGTTTCTTTATCGCCCATGTCGATGGAGAGTAGTTGGTCGATCTCCACTGGGGTTTTGGTGTTTGTTCGGAACCTTGTTACGAACGCTTCTGCCAATTGCGCCCAGGAGGCTATGCTGCCCTCAGGAAGTTTCTCGAACCAAATCAAGCCCAGGTCGCCAAGGCTAGACGGGAAGAGTATGCACATTAAGGCCTCGTTTCGCCTGTAAACGGCCATGACTTGGCGAAAGTGGCTTAAGTGTGAGTATGGGTCCGTTTTCCTTTCGTATGTAGTGAATTTCGGCTGAAGGAAGCCTGATGGTAGGGGCGCGCTTTCAATCGCTGGAACAAACGGCGAAGTCTGCAGCCTTGCTAATGCTTTGTCCGTTGGTTCGTAGGCAGGGCGCGGTATTGGCATTCCAACCTCGACGCTTCCATGCGTCCGAGGAGCCAACCGTTGTAAGGCAGAAATTCTTTGTGGATCCCGTGCCCTAGCATCCTCCTTGCATCGTGCTTTTTCTTCGAGCACGGTTCGTAAGTCGGATGATCTGGGTAACTCCGTTTGTCTAGATCTGGTTTGGTGCGAATGTGAGGGCCAATATGTGCTTCCTTCAGTGTATGACCTTTCAGATCTCGTCCTCTCAGACTTGGAGTGACGAGTTCTGGAAGACCAGGATTGAGTATCGCCTGTCCTGAGGCTTCTGCTCTCTCCTTGCGAGGGCGTGGTATTCCTACTATGATTTTCTGAGTGGCGAGGGGGCGTCTTGTTTTTGCGCCCCTCTCCTGTCACCACTTCTTTTTTCTTCATCTAGCGTTTCAAGGCCTCCATGTCCGCCGCCATCTTTCTTATCAATTCGTCTTGTTCCTTTACGCGATCTTCCAGAGCTTGAGGATCAATCCTCCGTCTTTGCCTATCAGGACTTTGTGAGTGAGAGTGACGGGGGCTGTTAGTCCGCCTCCCCCTAGCATCTCTCCTGGAGTTATGTTGTTGGGGCTCCAAGTCCGCCATGTGAGGGACAGAAGGTAATCCTTCACGCCTTGCACCTCCATCTGGAGTTAGCCCATCGACGGCAGACTGCGGCAATTCTTCAATGTGTGCCATTGTTTGAAAAGAGGAGAAGCTTGATCAAGAGGTTTTGTTCTATATGTTCTTCCCACAGACGGTGCCAATTGTACGGGAAAGAAATAATTCTTCTCGTATAATCCTGTTAACCAAGTCTGCGCTTCTCCGTACGACGTCGCCTTATCACCTGAAAACACAAATGTGAGCTAGCCGGCGGGTGTGTGCCGGAAACCTCTCCGATGCCTAAGTCAGCAAACTTGATAAATAGACAAAGCTCTGTGAATTCAGAAAGCAAAGTTGTGTGTTACTTCCTCCAAGGTGATATTTGTGAGCTTTTATAGGTTTCGAGTGACACAATCCTAGCAGGACTTCTACTTCTCCATGCAGAGTCCTCCTAGATTCATACTCCTGAAAGATAATGCTTATCCTTCAACACCCCCCCTCACTGCTTAAACCAAGTGAGATGGTTTTTACCATGGCCGAACTACCATATGACCGAAATAAAACTGGTTATGCTGAGCCACAGAGTAGGCCGAACTATCCTTAGTTCGGTTTTTCCCTTTACTCCTCCTTACCTCGGTTCTCTCCTGTTCAACTCGTGGTATGTTCAGACCGAGCTACCGAGTAGCAAGGTTTTGACCGTTCTAACCACAATACATCATGACCGGACTACCTCTGAGACCGGCCTAACTCCAAGTTGCTTCCGGACCGGAGTAACTTTACAATTCTTAGGCCGGAGTAACTTTACAATTCTTGGGCCGGAGTAACTTTTATCTCTCTTGGGCCGGAGTAACTTTCTGACTTTGTTACCCAGTCCTTTGTACTTTGGGCCATAAAGTCCATCTCTTAGCTCGGCCCAATTTTCACCAAAATTACCCTCTCACCATATTTATCAGGAAGAACAAGGGAGATAATGGTAGCATCCTATTTGGTGAGCTTGAGAGAGAAATCTCCTCTCTTCAGCTCATAAATCCCAACATCTAGCTTTGATTTTGAACAATTTGCAAAAACCCAAACAACAATAATTGTGAAGCATAACAATACAGAGATTTTCGACATTTTTTTCTTGCTTTCTTTCTTGTGGTTCAAAGGAATGGTGTGAGATGAAAAACAATGAGTGAAGGGGTTTGTACGGGTATAAGTCATATATAAAGCAAGAAAAGTGAATCTAGTGCTTTTAATTTTGAAGTAGCTATGAAAAGAGAGGTTTATCCAGAAAATTGATACAGCCATTTATACAATTTTTGCTTGAAATTCATTCATTCCTTTGGTACCCATTGCCCTAGATTCCATCCTCTTCACAGCAATCTTAATCCCATCATGCAATTCCCCTTTGTAAACAACTCCAAATCCTGCTTTCGCTTCGCTCCGCTCCGTTCCACTCCGATGCTTTCTGTTGCAACAACTATATACTCTCTCTCTAACTTTCTCTCTCTACATTCTTTGCAATTTGATGCAGCAATGAAGGAAGGGCATCACCTCGCCGTCGCTGCCGCTGCCGCTGCCATCGCCTCGCCCGGCGTTGCCTTTCCTCTTCGTGTTGTCGTCGTCACGTCGTCATCTTTCCTCTTCGTCTCTCTGGTTTGAGAGTTGAGTGAAAAGAAGATGGGAGGAAAGCCAAAATGCAAAAAAAAAAAAAAAAAAAGTTCCAAAACGTCGTCGTTTTGGCCCACCGCAGGGATCACTGCAGGCAACAACGGCAGAAGTGGACACACTGATCTATTAGGAATCAGGATCCTCTGCCGTGGTAGCTTGCAGTGATTCCTACGGTGGTATTTTAAACGACGTTTTATTAAAGTTTTTTTTCTTTTTTTCCCTTCCTCATAACTCTCTTTTCCTTTCTCTCTCATCCATTACAACCTAAACTTGACAGACAAAACCAGAACAGAGGAAATGAGAGAGAGACGCTGAAGAAATAGAGTCGGCAAGGCGAGTCGGCGGTGAGGCTAGGTGAGAGAGGAGGAGCTCACATACCCTAGATCGAGGGTTTTCAAAGAGATATCGGCAAAGAAAACACAACACAACCATGGAAAGCTTCATTGCCTTCATTGCCTACAACACAGAGCCATAAACATAGATCTGCTGCTTGTATTGTTCCTATTTAATTTTAATGAACCCATTTGTTTTAAAATTTTAGACTTTTATGATAATAATTATACAAACCAAATTTGGAGATGATTGTTTAACTGGGAAGCTTCTTCATATATGAACAATTAAATTTAAGTTGTGGGCTTCTTGCCAACACTTTCTGCCCCTATATTCCTATGAATGTGTGAATCTTTGTATGTGTTGTCGGTGTATTGCATCGGTGATGAAACGATGAGAAATAGGGGCTTCGTTAACACAAAGGTTTGGGATGGAGGTGGAGGTGGGTTGCGACAGCGAGGTGGTGGGTGTAGGGAGGGAAGGGTTGGTAAATGTTTTGGGATGGCCAGCTCGCCGAAAATGGAGTGACGGCGAGATCTCTGGCGATATTTCTGTCCTTCCTTCTCTGAGTTTCTTCCTTTTCTTTCTTTCTCTTTTTTTTTTTTTTTCTTTTGGGCCCCAAAACGACGTCGTTTTGGGGCACTGCAGGAACCATGGTAGGAAACCATGGCAGAAGATCCGAACT
The DNA here is from genome assembly GCF_004153795.1 of Camellia sinensis. Classification (NCBI taxonomy): domain Eukaryota; kingdom Viridiplantae; phylum Streptophyta; class Magnoliopsida; order Ericales; family Theaceae; genus Camellia; species Camellia sinensis. The sequence goes on along the minus strand of NW_021024954.1, from coordinate 2,892,563 downwards.
CGCCTTATGATGCCCATAATTTGATGAGTTGATTGAATGAATAGCTTGAAGTTTTGTAATATTACTGGGCAAAACATGAACACAATTGTGTGTTTAAAAAAAAAAAGAATCATACATATTTAAACTAAATGATTAAGAAAGTAATTGTTCAAATTAGAAAAGATTAAAAAAGAAAATAAGAAGACAATGATTGCAAAAAAGTAGTTTATGGTATGCACATTACAAAAAGTTGTAATAATTCAGTATATATTTATACATTAAGTAATTAGTAGATAATTAATTAATACAAGACTTTTAAAATTAGAGTTATGTAAGACCGTTAACATGTATAAGAATTTTGATTTCATGAAGCAAGAGCCATATGGTGTAGTAGTGTTGATTTAGGACCAATAATAGCTGCTGCAAGTGCACCACTTGTAGTTGAGAGTTTCAACATGAACATTTGATGTTTCAGAGGTTTCTTCAGGCTAGGCTGAGTAGATTGAAGTAGTCCTAGAAATAGTTGCTTACAAACTTCGAGTGATGAAATGGAGCTGAAAGCTGACGCAAAAATAACTCAAAACTAAAAAATGAAAAAGCATGATTCCAATTAAGCAAATAATCAAAGAAATAGCCTAAAATGCTAAATGGACACCACAGTAAACCACAAGATTTTGAAGTTATCGAAAGCTAAATTGTGTATATTTTGAATTGTAGAATCATAAACTGCCTTACTGATCATTTCCCTTGATTTATTTTTATAAACATCTATGAAGCTAGGGAGTGACAAAGAAAATGTCCATTAATTCATTGAACAATTAAGTGAAGCATATAATGAGATGAAAAGGCAAAAGTATAAAAACATGAAAGTGATGAAGGGTTGTCACCAAGCACATGGTGATTATCAATAAAAGCTCATAATTTCCTATACCATTTAGCAAATATGAGTGATTGCTTTTTAGCTTGAGACATGCTGTTTACTTGGCTATCAGGAAAATGAAACCCAATGTATCTTTATATATATATTGTAGGTGTTTGGGGAGTTGCTATTTTAATAATTTATTTTAGTTTTTGACTATTTTAATAGA
>NW_021024954.1:2814118-2890953 GCF_004153795.1 Camellia sinensis | reverse complement strand
ATCCATCGCACTTGATAAAAGCTTCTCAGCTCCTTTATATAATTTTGTTAAGAATTGTTGTGACCTTGGACTTGTCAAGAATGAATCTACTTCTATGTTTTATGTTATTGCCAAGCATTCATTTTAATATCCTAATTTTGGCTATGCATGTCCTCCCTTATTACATGCTATGGTCAAGGTCCGTAGAATATCTTAATGAAGCAGAAATAAGTTGTGAAAGTATTCCTGGTTAGGCTCCAGGCTCCTCCTCTTGGTTTCTATCCATTTATGTTCTCCTTTAGCTACGATTTGGCCAGACACAGCTCTCGTTCCTCCACTCAGATTATTGCTCATGTATTATCCAATAAAATTGTCCATTGGAGTAGCAATTTTGTTATTATAGCTTTTTATTATTATTATTATTATTATTATTATTTTCAAACAATATATAGATAGACACACACAAACAAAATGATTTAGTGATAGCAGTTGAATAGAATAGCATAGGTCTTACAGTTTCAACAAATCAATAACATGTTCTTCATCTTTCGGGAATAGAATAGCAGCTGAATCAATAACATGTTCTTTCCTCTTCTCTCTCTCTCTATCTCTTGCTCTTCCATTTTCTCTCTTTAGCTTCCCTCTTCTCTCTATCCCTCTTCCCTTATTTTTAGCTTTTTTTGGTGTGTTTTTTCGAAAGAAACAGTTTGAAACCGTTACGTAACAGTGCGTAACAGGCCATTACGGCACTGTTACGACCGCTATGGTAGCCGCTACGGCCGACACACCTGTGAATCTCAATCACACTGCAAAAACGGCCGTAACGGGTGGCGGTAACCGCCAGAACCGTTACGTAACGGCGTTACGTAACGGTTGCGGCCGCTTTTTAAAACCTTGGGTGTGTGTGAAACTAGAAGGGGGGAGGTTTTTCAGTTGATTTGAAACTAGGTGAAGATTCTCGCATTTATCAATTGACTCATATTTTCTTAGTGTTATGTCACAGGTATATAAAGTATTGTTGATTGCTGTGGCATCTCTCAATTGGCTAACAATTTGAACCAAGTATGGATTTTGAGTGATTTATTGTTTCATGCAATTGATGGGTTCTGTTTAGCTTTGATTTTTTTTTTTTTAAATTGCTCTGAATTTTTAAGCAACTTTTTTTTGTTTTCCATATAACACACCCCCATCTATATATTACTTATCTATACACATGTATAATAATCTATTGTCATAGAAAGTTGATTGGTCACTCAAAATTGTGGCTCCCTTAATATAATCTGGACATTTGAATCCAAGTTTATTACATTAAATTTTTAACTTTGTTTTGGTATGTATTGCTTGGTTCATTTTAATTTCATTAAATATATAGATAGACACACACAAACAAAATGATTTAGTGATAGCAGTTGAATAGAATAACATAGGTCTTACAGTTTCAACAAATCAATAATATGTTCTTCATCTTTCGGGAATAGAATAGCAGCTGAATCAATAACATGTTCTTTCCTCTTCTCTCTCTCTCTCTCTCTCTCTCTCTCTCTCTCTTGCTCTTCCATTTTCTCTCTTTAGCTTCCCTCTTCTCTCTATCCCTCTTCCCTTATTTTTAGCTTTTTTTGGTGTGTTTTTTCGAAAGAAACAGTTTGAAACCGTTACGTAACAGTGCGTAACAGGCCATTACGGCACTGTTACGACCGCTATGGTAGCCGCTACGGCCGACACACCTGTGAATCTCAATCACACTGCAAAAACGGCCGTAACGGGTGGCGGTAACCGCCAGAACCGTTACGTAACGGCGTTACGTAACGGTTGCGGCCGCTTTTTAAAACCTTGGGTGTGTGTGAAACTAGAAGGGGGGAGGTTTTTCAGTTGATTTGAAACTAGGTGAAGATTCTCGCATTTATCAATTGACTCATATTTTCTTAGTGTTATGTCACATGTATATAAGGTATTGTTGATTGCTGTGGCATCTCTCAATTGGCTAACAATTTGAACCAAGTATGGATTTTGACTGATTTATTGTTTCATGCAATTGATGGGTTCTGTTCAGCTTTGATTTTTTTTTTTTTTAAATTGCTCTGAATTTTTAAGCAACTTTTTTTCGTTTTCCATATAACACACCCCCATCTATATATTACTTATCTATACACATGTATAATAATCTATTGTCATAGAAAGTTGATTGGTCACTCAAAATTGTGGCTCCCTTAATATAATCTGGACATTTGAATCCAAGTTTATTACATTAAATTTGAATTCAAGTTTATTACATTAAATTTTATTACATAATTCTTACTCAAAATCTGATGCTTAGTGTAATCTACTACTGCAGTGGTGAATGTAATGAACTTTTTGATCATTTTGACCAATTGTTATGTTCTGCACACTTTATTTCTCTTGGTTTCTTTTCTAAATTTTATTTTTTCGGCAATTTTCTTTCTTTTAGTTTATTATTTCATTGAATGATATTTGATCCCAGTAAAAACCCAGCTCACTTTATTGAGTGCTTTACTACGGCCTTCTGGTATTATGGCCATGATCGTAAGTGTGAGTGATATCTAGCAGTGTATGGTTGGAATTTTGATAGACACCTGGTTGATTGGCTTGGATTGCTCACTCTTTATGAAAGCAAATTTCTCTTTCAAATTTCCTATATATATTTGGTGTGGCTTATATGTAGGATTCATTTTATCGTGGCTTGACAACTGAAGAAGCACAACGAGTGCATGAACATAACTTTGATCATCCTGGTAATAAAATTTATAATCAATCTATAGGCCTTTAATTTGTATGTAAACTTTGTTGGTGTTTGCTGTCCGCTTTGCTGACTATATAGTGCAACTGGAATTCAGTAGAATGCACAGGAGCTTTTGTGCAAATCTCAAATATATGTTTGCTTGTGTGTAGATGCTTTTGATTCCGAACAGCTTGTAGAGTGCATTGAGAAACTCAAAAGTGTCCAATCTGTCCAGGTCCCAATATATGATTTTAAAACCATCACAGGTGTGCAGACAATTTCCAGTAGGTAATAAATATTCTATGCAACATTTTGTATGTACTATTAATGTGGCACTTGGCATCCATCGCACTTGATAAAAGCTTCTCAGCTTCTTTATATAATTTTGTTAAGAATTGTTGTGACCTTGAACTTGTCAAGAATGAATCTACTTCTATGTTTTATGTTATTGCCAAGCATTCATTTTAATATCCTAATTTTGGCTATGCATGTCCTCCCTTATTACATGCTATGGTCAAGGTCCGTAGAATATCTTAATGAAGCAGAAATAAGTTGTGAAAGTATTCCTGGTTAGGCTCCAGGCTCCTCCTCTTGGTTTCTATCCATTTATGTTCTCCTTTAGCTACGATTTGGCCAGACACAGCTCTCGTTCCTCCACTCAGATTATTGCTCATGTATTATCCAATAAAATTGTCCATTGGAGTAGCAATTTTGTTATTATAGCTTTGTTTTTGGACATTATTGTTGCAGTGCTGTCTGGTTTTTGAAAAACTTGTACATAATAAAGGTCTCTCTGTCTAATGAGGCTACATTAGCGGTGTTTGGCAAGATTTTTTTTTGGGTTTTTTTTTTTAATTTTTTCCACTAAAAGACAGTTTTTGCAAAACCAAAAAAAAACACATCCAAACAAAATATCACATCCAACCCCATAATTATTTCACTTTTTCTCTCACAAACATCACATCTAACCACAAAAAAATCCAACTATCTTCCCAAACACCCAAAAAATTTTCTCCAATAATATCCTACAACTAAAAAAACCTACATAAAAGCCAACTTCCCAAACACCCACATTGTAGAATAACATAGTCAATTCAATGCTTAAAGGTCATGTTAAATATCCTATGCTGAGTTATTGAGGTCACCTTCACTCTTTTAGGATGACCCTTTGCCCTGCTTTTATTTTTTTGTGTATTAGCTCTGCGCATGGTCATTGCAGATAGCTTCCTTTTGATGGCCATAGACACCCTGCCTCCTTGCAAACTGTAGTTCTAGCATTTCTATATGATCATGCATATAAACTTAGCTTCATGTTTGGCATTATTATCTTGAATCTTTTGGTAGTAATATTAAGCAATTTTTATGCTAGATATTATGAGTTTTTAACTAGTTTTATTTACTCCATCTTTAGTACATGGCTTTTCTTATATGTCCATTTAATGACATACTTTTTTAATGTTTAAGTGAAGAGAAACAACTTTTTCCGGGTTCATTTAAGATTTGTGATCTTAATCTTATGGAAGATTCTGAAGTGAATGAGAACGTTGATTGTGTTCGTGATCCAATTCTCTTTTTCCCATCTATTCCAGAAAGCAAAAAAAAAGCCACACCAGCGGATGTTGATTTGTCCATAAGTAACAACGGCAATATATATCTGGTAAATATGGACCACAGCGCTGATGGGAAGGAGGTTGAGGTGATTGATTTGGAAAGTGATTCTCTGCAAGCAGACTTGGCCTTCAATAATTCAGATAGGAAGTATGTTTCTCTTATCATATCTTTTCCAATTTAAGTCATCCTCTTTCAAATGCTTGTGTGTGATGGCTGAAAAACAGCTGACTTTCATTTCAAGTTTGATTAGTCTCCTTCTCTCTTTTTAAGTTCGTGATTTATTTAAATCCTGTATTTGCTTGCCTACTGAAGTTCTCTCCTAAAGTTAGAACTTTTTGATTATACAGGGCATAAACTGTATTTACAGGCTTGGAGAGCTTTCCTAATCATGCACAGAATACCAATGTCATGTGATGTTCAGGATGGTTATGGGCTTATGATTTCAGCATTAATTGGAACTGAAATATCCAATTGTTCTTCTGTACCAGCTGACATTAGTTCTCTGCACAATGAGATGACCCTTAATAACGGAGAAGTAAGATTACAATTCACAAACAGCTGGAAACTGGATATTTGTTTAACTGGGATGTTTTCCATGTGTAGTTCTTCACACTGATATTGGTATATATCTGTGTGGCATTGGAAAGGACCAAGTTATTACATATAGCCTTCATTTATATATCTTGAAGTTTCTTAATACAATTCTCAACTACCTTAATTATAGCTGCTGAATAACTTACTTTGTATTGATTATTGCAGGAGATTCTTGGCAATGATGAATCAATATATATGTCCCTGGGAGAAATATCAATAAGTATGCCAGAAATTTAATTTAATGGCGATGATTCCACTTATATGTGGTCAAGAACATTTGGAAGGAGGTCTGGCACATGCAAGAGAAGAATCAGCTAAACTTGCTGAGCTTTTAAAGGTTCAGTATTTTCTGTATTGCATTTGTATTTGTTTTAGAATTATAACAAATTTGTTTGTTCATTTCATTTGTAATGGTGATCCAGTGATCCATCAATATTCGTCCTTTTCATCATTTGATAGTGGAATTTATCAATAGACCTGGTTGTGATCTGAAAGTCTCTTATAATAAAAAATTATTTGCGACAACAAAAAATTTGTTGCTAAAAAGCTGTTATTGTACTATTTATAAATGTCATTGAAAACTATTTGCGACGGTAACAAAATGGTCTCCAAAAAATCTGTTAGTATTTTTTTCTTTGTTTTTTGCGACGGCAAAATAGCGGTCGCCATAAGTAGTTTAGGTGGTCGCAAATAATTTGCGGCAGCTGTTTTGCTGTCACAAAAAGTATTTGTCACTCCCATATTCGCGTCTCTCATTTGCCACGTGGGTCGTTGCAAAAGGTCTTTTGCGACTGTATTTTTATGATTTGCGACGGTTTGTGACGATTGCAAAAAGTACTATTTCTGATAGTGATACTTCTACTTTTATTCCCTTTTCATGCTGCCTGCACCCTTCCTTTTTCCAATCATGTTTTTCCTTTTTCCAATCATGTTTTCACTTCTCCGTCCCTTTCATTTCCCCTTCTCCACCACGACCTCCTTCCACCCTATACAGGCATTAGATTCAACAAAAAAAAAATCTTATTTGGTGATGAGAATATTTATTTGTCTGAAGTCTATTAAAAACCTATCTGTTGAAATTTTTATAAATAAACTATCTGTTGAAAAAATTTATCTATTAAAATATGTCTTAATTTTTATTTATCTATCAAAATTATTTTAATATTTTTAATCTATTTGTTAAAATTCACCAAGTCTATTTTTTCTATTTATTGAATTTCACGAAGTCTATTTTTTCTATCAGTTGAAATTCACAGAGCTTATTATCCCTAAATATCTCTCACTCCTCATTCTTTTTCATTACCACCACCACCATTATAAATGAGATTGAAAAAAATTTCAGAAAAAAACCAAAATAAAACAGAGTTTCTATATACAAACCCATGGCAATCTCATACCTTTGGCTTTATTTCTAACAATGCAAATGGGGTTGTTCTCTGAAGCACAAAGTTTGGCGAGCTCCTGAGAAGCATAGTTCCGTGAAGAAGAAGATAGCGATGGCGGATACGAAGAAGAAGAAGAGAGCATCGATCTACTAACGCTAGCCTCAAAGTCTGCCACTTTACATGAACCAGGAGGGCCTTCGAGATCCTTCACAGCTAGTAGCCTCCAATGGGTGGTGGCGGCGACGGCGACCCACTTATGCCTCTACTAAAATTCCCGAACATCGGAGCGAGGATGGACTACCCTGACTTTCTCAATAGCAACAACCTCATCGGGAAACACCAAATGGGCGTGGTCTTCTCTAAGATCTCCTCCGCCACACACTGGATCTGCCTCAATGGTGTCGCCTTCCTCACCTGCACTAATCACCACTGCCCCTTTCTCCTACTCCCATTCTAACAAAATCCCACTTCTGTAACAGATCTAAAGGAAAAAAAGAGTAATGGAGGAGATAAAAGTGGAGGAGGAGGATGAAGAGATGATGAAGAACAAAAATGATGAGATTCAGAAATAGAGAGAAAGAGAGAGGAGAAAGAACCCACCTCAATAATGGTGTTTTATATTGTACAGATAGATTAATGACTATGATATCAAAATCGTGTCCTTACGGACTTAAAAGTTTAGCGTGTGGACAATTAGACGAAACAAATCCAAAATTTTATTTATGGACGCGCTCTAAAAAGATTCATATAAAATTAATATATATATATATATATATATAACAAACCCATGGCAATCTCATACCTTTGTCCTTATTTCTAACAATGTATATGGGGTCGTTCTCTAAAGCACAGAGTTTGGCGAGCTCATGAGAAGCATAGTTCCACGAAGAAGAAGATCACGATGGCGGATTCAAAGAAGAAGAAAAGAGCATCGATCTACTGACGCTAGCCTCAAAGTCTGCCACTTCACAGCCAGTAGCCTCCAATGGGTGGCGGCGGCGATGGCAACTCCCTTATCCCTCTACTAAAACTCTCGATCGTTGAAGCGATGATGGACTACCCCGACTTTGTCAATAGCAACACCCACATCGGGAAACACCAAGTGGACATGGTCTCCTCTAAGATCTCCTCCGCCACACACTAGATCTCCCTCAATGGTGTCGCCCACCTCACCCGGACTAATCACCATTGCCCCTTTTTCCCACTCCCATTCCAACAAAATCCCACTTTTGTAACATATCTGAAGGAAAAAAGAGTAATGGAAGAGATGAAAGTGGAGGAGATAAAAGTGGAAGAGGCGGATGAAATGATGATGAAGAACAAAAATGATGAGATTCAGAAATAGAGAGAGAGAGAGGAGAAAGAACCCACCTCAATAATGGTGTTTTATATTGTACAGATAGATTAATGACTATGATATCAAAATCGTGTCCTTACGGACTTAAAAGTTTAGCGTGTGGACAATTAGACGAAACAAATCCAAAATTTTATTTATGGACGCGCTCTAAAAAGATTCATATAAAATTAATATATATATATATATATATAATGTCGTGGTTTAATATGTATTTTTTATTTTAAAATAAAAACATTTATAAAAATGAAATTATTTAGAAAAAAAAATATTTTCTTAAATTTTTTTATTATTTTATTTCAACTCTCTCAGGATTCCATCCATATATTTTAAGATCAAAAACCCATCAAATAGGAGTGCTTGGGGAATTCTATTTGCATCAAAAAAAATTATTAAGTATGCCTAATTTCTCAATAGATCGTATTAAATTATTTAGAATTATAATTTACTTTGAATACACCCTTTTTTTTTTTCTCCAATTTACCCTTCAAAATACATCCAAATAATAAACAAATCAAAGCCCTAATTTTACACACAAACTCAATTTGTGTGATCAAAATCAAGATTCTTGTAATCAGTTGTTGCTCGTATGTGTAGGAGTGGAATTTTTCTATCAATTAGGTCATGCAGTAGATTATTGCTATGGTGTGAAGGATTACATCAATGAGATTATATGTGAATTTTGTTATGATTCCTCCACTGATGATTATTGATCCATGGCTACTACAAGAACCCTATATGGCTCTTCTCGTTTTGCTTCTTCATCTTTTTCAACACTACCTCGCAGGAGCTATGACGTGTTCTTGAGTTTCAGAGGTGAAGATACCCGCAAAAACTTTACTGATCATCTCTACGTGGCTTTGGTTTAAGCTGGAATTCACACTTTCATGGACGATGATGAACTCCCAAGAGGACATGACCTTTCTTCGGCCCTGCTAAAATCAATCAAAGAATCGAGGATCTCCATCGTTGTTTTCTCAACAAACTATGTTTCTTCTAGATGGTGCCTTGACGAGCTTGTGAAGATCATTGAATGCAAGAAAACACTTGGACAATTAGTTCTCCCAATATTCTATGATGTCGATCCATCTGATGTATGTCACCAAACAGGGTGTTTTGGAGAAGCATTTGGAAGACATGAAAAGCATTACGTGGATGAGATGGAGAAGGTGGAGGTGAGGAAAGCTGCCTCTCTGAAGCTGCTAATTTATCAAGTTGAGATTTGCAAAAGGTTGCTAATGGGTAATTTTTAACATCCTTTTAATTTTGCTGCTGCTGCTACTATCAATTTTTATCTTTAACTAGAAAATCCTATCCTTATTGTTTTTAATATTTAAAAAAAAATATATAGTTAGTTCACTTTGTAAGTTCAAGACGTTTTGAATTTTACATTTATTAACTGCAAATTGGAAGTAGGGTTTGTAAGGTTTTGTATTTTTGTGATATATGTTAGGATGGGAACCTGTTTGGCACACCAACAATCAATCTTCTTCTTCAAATGTCTTCGCAACTAAAATTTCAAGCAAAATTCTGGTGAATCTTCGGCAAGCTCTATGGTGCTCGTTATAGCTCTGATTTTGACAAATTTTATATCGTCGGAATTGTCTTGAGATTTTGAGCACACCAGGAGATGCGTCTCTTTTAAGAAGCTGTGACCAAAGGTTCCTTCTGGTAACAAGTTGGAACTTCCAGTTTTTTTCTTATTTTGATTCATTGCATTTATAATTCCATCTATCCATCTTTGTTTTGAAAAAAAAAAAAAGAAAGAAAGAAAGAAAGAGAAAGAAAAGGAAAAAAGAAAGAAACTCAAGCAGTCAAAATTTATTTCAGTTCTAGCCATGTTTTCTTAGTTTAGAATATCGGTCTTGTTTGGTGGAGCCTTTTTTAAGTAAAAAGCTGATAATTAGAAAACAGAAGTTAAAAGCACCCCTGCCCCAGCTTTCAAATAATCAGCTTTTTTCAGCTTATTTAAACTATTTCTATTAATAAGCTATAAGCAGAAGCTATATCAAACTGTTGGACACAGACTCCCAAATCAAAATAAGCTATAATCACCCCCAAAAACTGTAACAAACAGTCCCATCATACCATAGATCTACACTTTTGATATGCTCTTAAATGATTAGAAGTTTTTACTATATTATAATTGTTTGCATTTTAAGTGACATAGTTGCTGTAGATGTGGCCTTTAGTTTCATTGGGCCAAGGATACTTTCTTGCTGCAATGCTTACCACTGGTAAATTTGTTCCATTTCACTTATACTGAGTGGCATCTTCTTTTAACTGTTAGCATTTTTTATGTGAACATTTCACAGTTGACCAAGAATAAATTTCATTTTTGTATAAATTTCGAGGTTTGGCATTGTAATAGTGGTGACTACATCCATTTGATAATTCATTATAATGCTTCTTACTTATCGAAAAAGAAAAAGCTTTTAATATTTCTTTAAAAATTATGTGTGGTCTCTTAAACAAAGGCCTTTTTTTTTTCTCTCTTTTTTATAACTTTTCAATTGCACCTTATGTGCAACTATGTCAAGTTCCCTCGAAACTATTTGCCAATCAAAAGTTTGTTCATTAACTGATCTACTGTGCTGGGAAAAATAGGTGAAAATGTTGAGCCATCAGAGCTTGAGGAAGCTTCCTTGAAAAGTAGTTTAATTCAGCAAATTGTTGTTATTGGCCAGGTGAAATTCTAATCTTTCTTTTGAATTGGGTTTTTCGCTCTTTATTTCCTTTTATTGTACTTGTGAAAAAACTACCACTCTTGGGGTGAAGTGTAACTTTTCCTTTGAAAATAATCACGTGTAGGACCAACGTCGTCTTGGAGCTATAATTGTTCCAAACAAGAAGAGATTTTAGTGACCGCAAAGAAGTTGTTGATTGTAGGTGCGGATGCCTCTGAACTTAGTGAGGAAAAAATGACCAGTCTATTATATGAAGAGCTGAGGAAATGGTGAGGGAAAAATGACCAGTCTCTATCTTTCTTTTTAGTTTTATTGTTTACTACAACTAGATAACTACCCCCTGCGGTTTTCTTCACTTAAAACAAATGTCTAACTAGATTTTCCATCATGCAGGACTTCTGGGTGCTCGTTTCAAATTGGGCCAATCCTTCTTGTTGATGAGCCTTTCACGGTAAATGTCCACACTTGTATAACCATTCACATATCCATTTTATCTAGTTTCTTCAAGAAATCCTTTTCGCATGCAGATTGATAATGGTTTAATGACTCCAACGATGAAAATTCGGAGGGACAAAGTTGCAGCTCAATACAAAGAACAAATAGATAATCTGTACAAGTGAATGCCCTTATCAGCAACGATGTTGTAACTTTATTGTAAGCTTATTCTCAGAGAAAAATAGAGTAATACATTGAAAAATTGCCACTTGGCTACAGACAAATACTATGATTTTCCTTTCATGTGAAGGTCTTAACACGGTTTTGTATCTGTACATGGAATAATTACATATGGAGCAATTGTATGCCTCATGAATTTGTATTTGATAATATTTCTAATAATTTTTTTGGCCCAAAATATTCAAGAAATATTGTGGTTCTGTGTAGCTGCAAGATTATAGCCGTACTGATTTTTTTTTTTAATTTCTTTTTTTATAATACACACTACAATACAAGAGGAATCAGTTAGTAGATATGTTAGGTGTTGTTTTTTAGAACTGTTAGGTGTTGGGGTAATTATTCAATAATCACAGGATATAGACACGTGATATTTCTTAGCATTATGATTTGTGAAGAAGATATATAAGTAAGATATTGTGTTAGGTGATTAAAAAACATGAGGTGGTATATTGAATGATGATTGATTAGGAAGTACAACACGTGTCTATACTCCGGAAATATTTAATAATTTTCCTAGGTGGTGTTAATGGTTAAAATTTTGCCTATTAATTTTAAAGTTGTGGGTTCAAACTTTATGACCACCACTTATGCAAATTATATGAAGGATAATAAAATTCAAAATAATAGCTTATTTCCGTAACTTCTCTCTCTCTCTCTTTTAATAAACAACTTAATAAAATTATATAATTACAATAATCAAATTGAATTATTTTTTTCTTTAATGATCTATGTACAGAGATTTAAAAAAATAACTCAATCACCAAAGTGAACCAGTCGTGGATCCACAAGCCGAACAATATCTCAAATTAAACATCTCTCTGATCATGGAGAAGCTAAATCTCACAATAGAATATTTGTAGTTTTAAAATTATAAGAGATTTTAAGCAAATATATTTGTAATTTATTCATATTTATTCAAAAGAAAATGTGAGCTGCTCCAGTAGGTACTCAATCCATGGAAGCAGTTGAACTCGCCTCTGTTGTAACAGACAATCAGATCCACCGCACACTTCTTTACTTTAAAAGGTGACGGCAGAACGAAACAAAACTCGAATTGCTCACCACCTTTAATTCTATACCCAAAAGATTCTTCAACTCCTATATTGCTTGTCCAAACATAATCTACACAACTCTGAGGGATGCCGAAGAAGGTTGGGGTATAAGTTAAATCGATGCCATTTATTTTATCAGTAATAATGAGGTATGGATAATCATCTAATTCCATGGAGCAGTTTTCTTCATCCCCAGTTCTATAATAAACAACTCCCACATTGAACCCTGAAATGTAGTCGTCTTCCCTTTGCACTACTGGCACTTCTAAAGATATCGAAGAAGATCCTGTTATTTTATAGCTGAAATTATGGCTCAAGTCACCGGTATAGAAATTGTTGCCCATGAAGTAGTTGCGACGAAAATTCTGTCATATGAATTTCTATTTAGTAGAGTGCTAGACAAAAAAAAAAAATTAAAATAAATTTGCGGATACAAAATCAACTACAAAATCAATAACATAAAATATAGGTAGAATAACTTGAGAGTAAACCTGTATATTTTATGATAAGTCCCGCTCTTTTCATGTGATATATATAATTAAGATTATGTCATGTTCATTCTGCATCCCCATTATATTGATTGAAATTTTTTTTGTGTCAAATTAATACAATGGTAAGTTTTAATTTTATCATTTAGAATTAAAAGACTCGTCAAAGTTATTGAAAAAAGAAATGTTATATATGTTGTCACATGTTTTTATCATTGTATTGTCTACATTTAGAGATAATTATTAAGAAATTAATGAAAACAAATAACATATTTTCGTAGAAAAATGTTATATATGACTGATTATTTATCATTATTTTGTGTCACCATCTATATGGATACATATAATTAATTCTCTTCTTTGAAGATAATTATTAACAAATTAATGCAAATAAATGACATATTTCCAAGTAGGTTGGTGATATAAAAAGATGATATAAACATGTAATATACAGTCGTCTAATATTAATGTAGCAAGTAATAAAAACAGTGAAAAAACTAGTGAATCCTATTTTTAAAATTGTTATTGCCACATCATGCAAGTAAAAAATTTTGAGTAAAAAATTTAGTAAGAGTAAGAGCATCTCCAATGCTTCATCTTTTGTTTCATCAAATTTAAATTTGATGAAAAACATACTAAACTAGTGCTCCAACATTATCACCAAATCAGTATTGAAGATATCTCAAATTTTTTATCAAATTGAGGATGCTGAAACCTTTTACAAAATTAATGTAGAGAGTCGTTAACTTTATCGGTATGCATGAGCACCGGACGATTGGCCGGTTGTCCCCCCAATCGACTACCTCCTTGCAAAATTTGTTTCAAATTTTTGGAAAATTTACACTAGCCGACTGATGGTTTGATGAAATCTCAGATTACTCTATTCGAACGCGCAATATCAGATAAAACTTTTACTCAAATTTAATAAAAAAATAAATAAACGTTGAAGATACTAGACATTATTTTCCATATCTAATAAGCAACTCCTCTCTAGTCCATGTTTCTTGTTTTTTTTGAGCTTCCTCTCTAGTCCATGTTGTTTTAGAGCATCTCCGACCCAATCCTTTCACCAAGAGGATGAAAATAAATTTTTATATTCAAAAAGTAAATATAGAGGATGATACTGTTCATCCAAACTCCAACCACAAACCTTTATTTTCTTCTCTAAATATTTCCCTCCAAATTCACCATTAGTTTTCCCTCCATTAATTTTCCCTCCATCCATTTTCCTTACAGCAATGCGTGGATTGGTTGCTACCAGACATCCGTTGGGAAGTCCGGCCAGACGTCCGGCTGATCAAGAGCCAATATATATATTTTTTTTCCCTTGTTGGGCATTTTTTTTTTAAACATTAACTTATACACATAATACATTTAATATTAGACTCATTTTAACATTAACTTCTCACCAAGAGGATACTTTAATAGAAGTTGATTTTTAATTTTTTGTTAAATATATTTAATATTAAACTCATTTTAAAGATATAATTTTAATATTTTTAATGATATCAAATTTTAAAAATTTAGATGTACATATTAAAAGTTATTTGTATTTTATAGCATATAACAAAAAATTCAAAAGGATATAATTGGTATATAAATTTAAAAACAAAAGGGCTTGAGGACAAAATTGGTATTTAAAAAATATGAATAGTGTTATAGAGATAATCCTTCATTTTTCGTAGTCCCTTCAAATTTGAAGGATGAAACATCCATCCTCCCAAATGGAGGAGGATATAGAGGATGGGTTGGAGTGAATTTTTTCATAGGATCCTCTATATTTGAAGATATAGAGCCTCCATTGGAGATGCTCTTAGGTCCATGGGACCCAAAAGTTTCGTTTCTATAATCTGAACTATTAATTTTGTTAAGCACTTCATCTATTTCTTTCACACACAAATTAAATCGGTCTGATAATCGTAACCTATTTAATTTATTGCACTTGTCACAAAAAAAAAAAAATTATTTATTTTTAAAAACACAATTGTCATCCATTTTTTTTGTGACAAATTTGATGAATTGAATATATTATGGATTGATCTTTTTTTTTTTTTTAATGAAATACACAAAATATCCGATAAAATGAAATATTCGGATTATCAAAATGAAACTCGTGGTGAACCCAATGGTTGATTTTAGACATAAACAACGTCCTCCCGTCCATATAATCTGGAACGGATGGAATCCCCCTCCTTTGGTATTATATAGGTCACATCCAAAATAAATTTAGTTTCACACACTTCACTTAATTTTCAAAGACTTTTTCTTACTAAATTATTGCACTTGAGAGAGAGTGTGTGTGTGTGTGTGTGTGTGTGTGAGAGAGAGAGAGAGAGAGAGAGAGAGAGAGAGACCTGAAGGGGATTTTGAAAATTGTTGAGCCTATCCAAGGGACTGAGTCCTCCACGTATATTGTTGAGCTTGTCCAAGGGAATGAGTTGTGCACCTTCAAAACAGTGAGGTTCTTCCTTTCCATCATTATTACAATTTGAAAGACTATGCCCAAATTCAAATCGACGGTCGCTACTCAACTTCATTATTAGAGTCTTCAGTTTTGATAGATCAGATATTTTTTCAAGTGATGCACAATTATAAGCATATAATTCCAATAAATTACCAGGAAGATCTGAGATAGATTGAAGACTCGTGCAGTTACTCAACTGAAGGTATTCTAGCTTGGATAGATGGCTGAAGCCATATGATAGGCTACGAAAATTGTTATTGCTTAAATCCAAGGTTCGCAATGAGGATAAACTCCAAATATTAGATGGAAAATTTCCTTCAGACAGATTGCAATCACTGAGAACTAGCTTTGTCAAGGAACACAAACCTGAAACAGAGGATGGTAACAATCTTATGGAGTCTGGATTTTTTCTCGGTAAAACCCAAGATGAAATGAGAGAAAACCAGGATTTAGTTGTCAATTGCCTATTACATCCCTTCAACGATAAGCTCCTAAGATTCTTCAGTAGTCCAATAGAGAAAGGTAGTTGGTTAATGGCCGTTCCATCTGCAAGAAGCTCTGTTAAGCTTTCCATATGTCCCAAGTGCTCTGGAAACTCCTCTAGTTTTTCGCAACCAGTGAGATTTAGAAGTTTAATAGACTTTAACTTGCAGATATTGCTTGGAAGATACCTGAGGTTCATGCAATCTTTCAAATTCAAGTGAACAAGTTTATCTAGAAGCCCAATTGATTCATGGAGCCCCATTAAACCTGTACAACTTTCAAGCAGTAATTCCTCAAGCATCGGTAGTGCGCAGAAGATCGGGCTTTTTGTTAGGCATTTGGAATTGCTGAGATTTAGAATTTTCAAGCTCTTGAAGTGCTGTTAAACCAAGAAAAATATACAAAATTATATAATTTTTTTTTTGCCATGATGCACTACATAATTTATCCAAATCCCAACCAACAATGAATTTGCCAAGAATGTCATACCTTGCCATCTATCCAGAGTGTTTTAAATCTGCTAAATTGCATGTCTAAAACAAGAAGTTTCTCTGGATGAAAATTGGATGGTAAATACTCCAATGGGCAGTTATGCCAACAGAGCCACCTTAACTCTTCAAATAGATGTTCAAAATTTCCACAGAGGTGCACATGATTTATTCGAAGCAGTCTTAACTTAGGCATCCCAACAAATGCTTTATTACTCCATTGTATCTTCTTCAACATGGGTAGGATCAGGCTCACACCTTCAACTGCTTCCGTTCCCTAAAATAGTAATATTTAAAAACAAAATAGAAAATTAGAAGGAAAAAAGACTATAAAATAACTGAAATTAGCATTCCAAGCCTAAAACTTACCAACTCACTAGAAAGAATTAAGATTCAACTCTTACCTTGTTTTTTTTGAGAACATAGCATACATCTTCATGAAACCACAATCTACTACGCTTTTCAGGTTCCTTGGGATATTTTTCACGAATAATCTCCCTTCCCATATCCCTAAGTAGATCATGCATCATCAATCCATTGTTTTCACTAATTCTCAGTAAACATCTACTAATCAATTCACTAATTCCAATTTCTGCAAAGAAACCACATCCATTCAATATAGTAATGACATAGCATATGTCCATTCCAATGAAAAAGAATGCAATATCAAGGAAGATATCCTTTATGTTATCATCTAGTGCATCAAAACCTATCCTGAGTTTCTCCTGAATTTTCTCATGAGGAATTTGTTGTAACTTATCAAATGCACTTTTCCATTCTACAATGTTTCTTCCAAACAAATAAGAACCCAAAACTTCAAGAGCGAGTTCAATTCACTAATTCCAATTTCTGCGAAGAAACCACATCCATTCAATATAGTAATGACATAGCATATGTCCATTCCAATGAAAAAGAATGCAATATCAAGAAAGATATCCTTTATGTTATCATCTAGTGCATCAAAACCTATCCTGAGTTTCTCCTGAATTTTCTCATGAGGAATTTGTTGTAACTTATCAAATGCACTTTTCCATTCTACAATGTTTCTTCCAAACAAATAAGAACCCAAAACTTCAAGAGCGAGTGGCAACCCCCTAGCATAACGTACTATATCATTTGCAAGATCTACATAATTTTCTAATGGATTGGTTTTGCCAAAGGCATGCCAACTGAAAAGCTGCAAAGACTCTTCATGATTCAATTCCTTAGCCATGTATCTTTCATCAACTTTCGGTCCCTTCAACAAGTGCTCATCTCTAGTTGTTATGATGATTCTACTACCTCCACCAAACCAATCACAGTGTCCTGCCAAGGTATTTAATTGACTTAATTGGTCCACATCATCAAGAACAATGAGAACCTTTTTAGAATGGAGTCTTTCTTTCATCAAATTAATTCCTCTGTCAACACTGCCAATCTTTAGATTCTTTATCCCTAATAATTCAAAAAGAAGTTGTTCTTGCAATTGAACTAGGCCATTGAGTTGTCCTGAAACTTCTCTAACATTTGCAAGAAAACAACTCCCTTCAAATTGGAGGAAAATATGGTTATACACAGCTTTTGCAATGGTTGTTTTGCCTATTCCACCCATGCCGTATATCCCAATCATCCGAACATCATCTAATCCAATGCTCAACAACGACTTTATGTGTTTAACACGAGAATCTATTCCAACTGGGTGCACAACAACATTTAGGAATGTATGTTTCAGTTCGCATAAAACCTCTTTAACAATTTTTCGGATGAACTTTGCTTCATGCCTGCCAATTTCGATCCAAATAAAAAGTGAAGCAAGTATACATTAAGGAAATACAAGACCCTACAAACCACACTCCCAATATGAAGTTAAGAAATGTAAAATTCAAAACCTCTTGAAGTAACAAAGTGAACTACTTATTCTTAATATAGTGCAATGAAACAAATAAGTTGTATATGTATGAATATAGTCTAGTATATAAGGGTGTGTTTGATTGGAAGGACTGGATAAGGGGGATTAGAATCCATCGGACTTGAATCCTGGAACTGTGAATCCCGTGGACTATTTGGTTGGATTGAATATGTATCCTGTGTTTGTTTTCTTATGGGATTAGATGTCTGGAAATGACTATTTTTAGTGAATTCAATGTTTAGTTGGACGGACTGGATAAGATAAATGAACAAAAGACTATTTTACCATTTTTCAATTGTTTACTAAGTAATAGCAATATTAAACATATCTTTAATATTTTAATTATTTTTAGCTAGATTAAATCAAATTTTATTTTATTTTATTTTTTACACAGTTAAATAAATTTATTTTTTTAAAATAAAATAAATAAAATAAATAAAATATCAATTAAAATATATGCTATTTTTTAATTAAAATTTAAAATAAGTTTGTTTTTAAAAATAATAATAATTAAACAATGAAATTAAATAAAACATCTATTAAAATTTAAATAATGAAATTAAATAAAATATAAACAAAATTTCAAAAAAAAAACATCAATAAAATATCTATAAAAATTTATTTTTAAAAAATTAAATAAATAAAACATCAATAAAAAGTTAAATAAAATTATTTTATTTTTAAATTGAGACATTTAAATTTTATTGAATTTTACTAAATATAATACATAATTAAATAGTAAAAGGTCAAAATGGTCATTTTAGTACCTAATCTCAACAGTAAATAGTCCCTCCAAAATTGTCTTATACCCCTCCTCGGATATAATAGTCTCCCATATGGGGGATAAGGAGTTCGGCCGGACTCCATGTCCGACAAACTAAAAAAAAAAACAAACGGCGGATAAAGAGCTTTAAATGGATTACAATCCAAATAGTGGATGGTTCCCCCATCCAGCGAATCAAACAGGCCCTCAGTGTGTAGTATGCACTTTGGTATGCATGCATTATATTTCAGGGAGTAAGTGTTCTATACAAGAATGAATCAGAGCACAGCACTCATTTCGTTTTTATAACCAAGACAGACCTAAATAAAATTATTGACGAAAGAATTGTAAGTCTGTTTTAAATTTTAATAAATGATATACATGTATACGCATAAAAATTTGATTTTTTTAATCAAATCCATAAATAAAATTCTCAATAAATATTAAAATAGACAATTGTAAAAACAACAAGGATCAACATGGTAGGATTTTCTAGTTAAAGACAAAAATTGATAGCAGCAGCAGGAGCAGCAAAATTAAAAGGGTGTTAAAAATTACCCATTAGCAACATTTTGCAAATCCCAGCCTGATAAATTAGCAGCTTCAAAGAGGACAGCTCTCCTCACCTCCACCTTCTCCATCTCATCTACATAACGCTCTTCATGTCTTCCAAATGCTTCTCCAAAACACCCTGTTTGGTGCCGTACATCAGATGGATCCACATCGTAGAATATTGGGAGAACTAATTGTCCAAGTGTTTTCTTGCATTCAATGATCTTCACGAGCTCATCAAGGCACCATCTCGAAGAAGCATAGTTTCTTGAGAAAACAACGATGGAGATCCTGGATCCTTCGATTGATTTGAGAAGCTCCGAAGAAATTTCACGTCCTCTTGGAAGTTCATCATCATCTCTGAAGGTGTGAATTCCAGCTTGAACCAAGGCCTCGTAGAGATGATCAGTAAAGTTTTTGCGGGTATCTTCACCTCTGAAACTCAAGAACACGTCATAGGTCCAGCGAGGTTGTGTCGAAGATGATGAAGAAGCAAAACAAGAGGAGACATTTCTCTTTTTTGAGGCTGGAAAACAAGAAGAATGATCTAAGGTTCTTTTAGAAGCCATGGATGAACCCAAGATCAAATGAATTGTAGGGAGGAATATAAGTGAGTGAGCAGGTGACTCTGCAAAAGGTAAGAAAGCGTTATTTGCAAGCACTCCTATCTGATGGGCTTTTGATCTTAAAATATATGGACGAAATGCTGTAGAGAGTTAAAATAAAATAATTATAAAATTTTAAGGAAAAAAAAAGATTAATCTTTGTTGTGAGCAATAGATCTAATACATGTCAAAATAGTTACAAATTTAAGAGATCTTAACAAAATATTTACAGATGTGAAAGAAATCAACCCAATAGTTACATATATTAAAAAAAATAACCAAAGTGGTTACAGATCTAAGAGAGATGTACCAAAATAATTCTCTTCCCTCTACAAAATAGTTACAAGTCTGATGCTCTGCCTTCTACTTGTGTTCGTTGAAGATAAGAGCGTCTGACGGTGATGAGTTCGACAAAAATATTGAAGATAATCAAGAGATGAGAGATTGATGAGAGGAGACAACCATTGTAAGAGACTTGTGCTGGAAAGAGAAGTCTGTACGTGGGGTGGGGTGGGGTGGGGTGGGGATGAAAGAGATGAGGAAAAAAACCAGAAGAGACTTCCGCCTTATTTGATTTGATTTTGGGAGAAATTTTTTGAAAATATATTCTACAAATATTTTTTTAAGAGTAATCAAATTAAATAGATTTTCTCAAAAAAATTCTCAGAAATGTGTTTGGTTATCCAATTTTCAGGGTTACTTTTGAAACATGTTTGTAAAAAAGGTAAATCAAACAAGTTTTTATATTTTTATCTCAAAAACTACTCTACAAAAAGACAAATCAAACAAGTTTTCGGACTTTTTTATTTCAAAAACTACTCTACAAAAAAAAATCAAAGTTATTTTAGAGAAAATATTTGAAAAAAGACAAACCAAATAAATTTTTATACTTTTTATCTCAAAAACTACTTTACAAAAAAAAAAAAACCAAAGTTATTTTAAAGAGAATATTTAAAAAAACACAAATCAAACAAGTTTTTATTCTTTTTTTATCTCAAAAACTACTCTATAAACACAAACCAAACGCATCTAAAAAATCTCAAAAGCTCAAATATTGGGGGATTAGGAAGAGAGCGGAGATGTAAAGTCTAATCTATTGAATGAATGCGAGAGAAACTGTGTCGGTGGATGTAAAGTCATGTATGTTTTCATCATTGTTTTGTATTACACAAATCAAACAAGTTTTTATTCTTTTTTTATCTCAAAAACTACTCTATAAATACAAACCAAACACACCTAAAAAATCTCAAAAGCTCAAATATTGGGGGATTAGGAAGAGAGCGGAGATGTAAAGTCTAATCTATTGAATGAATGCGAGAGAAACTGTGTCGGTGGATGTAAAGTCATGTATGTTTTCATCATTGTTTTGTATTATTGTCAATATGGATATTTATAATTGGGATAAATTATCAATACTTTAAATTTGACTAAAATATATATTTTTTTGAAATTTGAGAAATTATAAATTATCCCATAAGATTTATATTTGCATAATAAATTATTCCACAATGTTAGGTTACATCAATTAACATCTACTCTCTACTTTTCTATATATATATTTTTTATAAAAAGTCAAAAAATATACTTATTTAAAAAATCTTAAACTACCCCTAAATCTAAATCCATATAAATTGAAAGCTACATAAAAAAAAATAAAAATCACATAGAACGCCGCCAAAAAAAAAAAAAAAACACCAATTTACGATTTAGAAACACAAACTCAACACAAATATATCAATGTTTAGAAAAAACAAATCTTAGGAAAACAAATCAAACCCAAATCTTAGAAATACAAACTAAAATGTAATTTATCCAATTATTGCAAAAAAATTGAGATTAAAATACAAATAGATAGTTTGTTTAATTTGGATTTTAAATAAATTTTGTAATTAGATTTTTGAAATGAGTTTGTCAAAAATAAAATTTACAAAATTTACACTGAAAAATTTTAAATGCAAAATTTACAAAATAAAATTTTACACTTAGGCACAGAGGGAGAGAGAGAGAGAGAGAAGTGGTGCAAATTTGAAAAGGAATGTTTGCAAGCCTTTGTCTTGGGTGCAAAATAATTTTTTTTAACAGTATCCAATTTAAATATTGAGTTCAAATTTATCCAAAAAAAAATATTTTCCACATTAATTTTTTTTTTTTTGAAAATGATGTTACGTATCTTAATAAACATAAATATTTCTAATGATGTTACATCTCTTAATAATCAAACTACTTATTTTTTTTCATTTTTTTATTTACTTAAATTTTGAGTTCAACTTTAACAATCAATTTTTATTTTTTATTTTTTTATTTCCACGAACATTTTTTAACATAACCATAAACATTAACATTGTTCTTCTCGAAACTCTGACTTAAATTCCCTACTTTCTTTTTACCTTTTCTATACTAACAAAAATTCATAAAATTAAGTCACAATTAGTTTAATGCCATCCCAAGTGCCATAATTTAATTTGTTCTATAGCTTCTCACTTTTTAGCCAGCGATTATTTTTACACATGTTGTTGAGAGCCTAGTTTCACCAAAAATGTAAGAGATGCTAAAAGTCTTATCAAAATTTCTACCAAACGTTTTATATAGGTGTGGTATCCACATAGAATTCACATGGTGTGGGTCCCATACCCATGTGAGATATTTGATAAAATTTTTAAAATTTCTAACATTACTCTTAGTTTCACCAAATGCATATGGCAGATATTGAAAGGCAGAAACAATTATATACATCGAGGACAAGGGTAGTAGAAAACTAACGGTTGTTTCTTCCGTTTGATTGATTATTAACATATGTCATATAGTGTTTGATAGCTCAAATGCAGTCCTTTTTTTCCCCCTTATATTTTGGTTATTTGTTTATTTTATTTTTTTAAGGTTTCGTTTTGGATTTTTAGAATTATGTGACCGGACCAAATAAGCTCCATTGAAGCCTATCACATGTTATTGGACATTAACTTCTTATTACTGAAATTTCCCTTTTATACATTAGCTTTCAAGTATTGGTCTGTTTTTCTTTTTTTTTTGGCAAATTACAAATACACTCTCTAAGGTTTAATTAAATTACATTCCACTCTCTATGATTTTTTTTATATTCCATTCCTTAAAATTTCTAATTTCATAACAAATTGCCCTATTTTATTAATAAATCATCAAGTCAATTAATAGTTTTTAATGATGTTAAAAATATGTTTCAATTAATAATTTAGGTAATTTTATTATTGTATAGAAGAGCGATTATGAATTTCATTTTTTTAATTAATTTTGTTAAATAAAAAAATTCTAACAAGGGGGTTGTTACCCAAAAGACAACCTAAAAGGGGGGGTGAATTAAGTTTTTATAATTAAAATTAATAATACCCTAATAAAAATTATGACTAGCACAATTGATAAATATAATTAATGAAATAAAAATAATTAAAATAAATGTCTTAACAACTATGTCAGTTAATGATTTTAGCACAGCAAAAATGTGAAATATAGCTATGGCAATTTAAAATAAAATAAAGAGATAAGGGAGAGAGAGACAAACAAATTTATAGTGGTTCGGCTTCAACTCGGCCTACGTCCACTCCTCAAGTTTTACTTGAGATTTTTCACTATCTTTTAGCTTCACAGGGGTGCTAGCAACCTTTTTACAAATGGAGCAATCCTCCACGGATTTTACACAGACTTTACAAGTCCAAACCCTTGCAAATCCTAGGTGATTCACAATTACTCTCAAGATTTCAAGAACACAGTGTTTGCAACACTTTTCCAATATGAAATAGTATTTTTGCTTTCAAAGAAAGCTTACAATAAATATCTCTCAAAGATAGATATATAAAATGAAGCTTTGATTTTTCTGTAAATCTCACACAGGCAAGATGAGCTTAATGCTATAAGGCTCAGTGTATAATTTCTGAGAGATGATATAAACAAAAATTGAAGAACACTTTTTAGAGAATTTTTCAGAGAATAGATGTGAGTGATTATAGATCAAAGAATATTTTTTGTTTTTTTTGTTTTTTTTTAGTTTACATTAGAGGCTTTGGTATATATAATGAAAGTTATAGCCGTTTATAACCGTTGTATTCATTTGAATTTGTAGCCGTTTATAGCCATTTATAGCCGTTGTAGTCATTTGAATTTATAGCCGTTTATAACTGTTGTAGTCATTTGAATTTATAGCCGTTTATAACTGTTGTAGTCATTTGAATTTATAGCCGTTTATAACTGTTGTAGTCATTTGAATTTATAGCCGTTTATAACTGTTGTAGTCATTTGAATTTATAGCCGTTTATAACTGTTGTAGTCATTTGAATTTATAGCCGTTTATAACTGTTGTAGTCATTTGAATTTATAGCCGTGCTTTTTCTATCAAGTTTGCATCCAGCAAAGTCGACATCTGAGTAACTAATTAAATCAAATGCAACACCTCTAGGATAAAACAGTCCCAATTTTGAGTGCCAACAAGATATCTAAAAATTCTTTTAACAGCACTGAGATGTGATTCCTTAGGATTTGATTGATAGCTAACACACATACAAACCCTAAACATAATATCGGGTCTACTTACAGTTAAATAAAGAAGTGAGCCGATCATACCTCGATATTTATTATATTTTTCTTTTTCAAATAAATTAAAACATAATTAAATAAATCATCAAAATAAATTTTGGATTATATTTTTCTTTTTCAAATAAATTAAAACATAATTAAATAAATCATCAAAATAAATAAGTCTAACAATCTCTCGTTTTTTGATGATGGCACACAATAATGTTTTGATTTGATTTGGGAGTAAGAAAAGCTCCCCCTCAAGTCATGCTCTCTGAATTCATTTCATAGGTTAGCACATGTGTAATAAATAAGATTTAATTAGAAACATGAAATGAGACTAAGATATCAAATTATAAATACATAATATCAGATTAGTTTGAAAATAATACCATAATACATAATATCATATAATTTTCTTCTCTTGTGACATTATCAAAAGGAAATTATGGCTCAGAATCTGGAGGAGAATGAGGAAAATGATAGTGATAAATGGCATAAAAAAATAGATAATTAAAATATATATATATATGATTCGCCGCGTCTCTTTTTTGTTCATCGAAAATCGCGTCAGACACGCGTCCTCACTTTTGTGTCAGTCGACCGACAAAAGCGAGATGGGTCAATTAGTCAATTAGCTGCCTCGACTCTCTCTCCCTCTTGTCATCTTTCTGACGTCCTGTATGGAGACGGTGTCGGCAGTCACAAAATTGGCTCACCGATTGCAGAACAGGATGAGTGAGCTTCATTAGGTCAACGCCCAACTCTCTTTGCTCCAGCGCATGTAAAAGGATGCGTGAGCAGAAATAGGCGCACTGAAGGCCGAAAATAAAGAGCTTAAACGGAAGACCACCTCTATGGCCCGATTTGGAGCAACGCCGTTCTTGGCCTTTGATAGTCAGCGAGGAGTCGTCACTCTCGACGAAAGCACGGGGGCAGGGGCGTCAAGGGTCGCCCAAGGTGATAAAAAGAAGAAGAAAACGATGGAAGAGGCGAGTAAGTAAGATCAACGTATGGCCGAAAAAAATGAAGGTTTTTTTTTTATGTTTATTTTGATCGGCGTGTGGCCGTAAAAAAATGAAAGGTGTTTTTTTTTTTAATGTAAATATTTGTATGTTGATTTGTTTTTGTTTTTATGTTTAAGTACTGAAAAATGAAATTAAAAAGAAAAAAAATAAGAAAATTAAGCCCAAACAAAAAATAATAATGAAAAAATAAATAAAAATAAAAGAAATTAAGCCTCATAGCAAAATAAAAAAATAAAAAAAATTAAAATAAAATAATACCAGCAGAAATTAAACTTAATGGGACGTTGGTGTTGCTGGAATGGTAATGTAAAAAAATACCATGAAGGTTTAAAAAAAATCAATGTATGCAAAGTTAATTTTACCTCAAGATGCAGAACCAAAAAAAAAAATTATACAGTTGAGAATAATAAACTCTTAAAGAGAATAAATGTATGAAAGACTTGAGAGAATTCAACTGATATAAATGTTTCCATATCAATGTAGCAATACACATATATCATTTTAACAAAAATTCAAGTTTCACGGTCATAATAAAACTTTTTAAGTAGAAATCGATATTCCAAGCTCGCCACGAATAAAATTGAAGCGATCCTCGCTTAGGGGTTTCGTGAAAATATCCACAAATTGTTTGTCGGTGTTTACAAATTCAAGTACAATATCCCCTTTTTGAACATGATCTCTTAAAAAATGATGTCGAATTTCAATATGTTTTGTTCATGAGTGTTAAACCGGATTTTTGCTTAAATTGATGACACTAGTATTATCACATTTAATAGGGATATGATCATAATGCAAATCAAAGTCCTCCAATTGTCGTTTCATCCAAGGTATTTTGGCACAACAACTTCCGGAAGCTATATATTCAGCTTCGGCCGTTGATAAAGCAACAGAATTTTGCTTTTTGCTAAACCAAGCTACTAATGAGTAACCAAGAAAGTGACAAGTGCCACTGGTGCTTTTTCTATCAAGTTTGCATCCGGCAAAGTCGGCATCCGAGTAACTAATTAAATCAAATGCAACACCTCTAGGATAAAGCAGTCCCAAATTTTGAGTGCCAACAAGATATCTAAAAATTCTTTTAACAGCACTGAGATGCGATTCCTTAGGATTTGATTGATATCTAGCACACATACAGAC
This sequence comes from Camellia sinensis, assembly GCF_004153795.1. Classification (NCBI taxonomy): domain Eukaryota; kingdom Viridiplantae; phylum Streptophyta; class Magnoliopsida; order Ericales; family Theaceae; genus Camellia; species Camellia sinensis. The sequence goes on along the minus strand of NW_021024954.1, from coordinate 2,864,444 downwards.
ACTAAACATAATATCGGGTCTACTTACAGTTAAATAAAGAAGTGAGCCGATCATACCTCGATATTTTGTTTGATCAATGGACTTACCTTTTTTATCCTTGTCTAGCTTAATAGATATGCTCATAGGTGTTCCAGCTATTTTTGAGTCATACATACCAAACTTTTTGAGTAGTTCTTTTGTGTACTTAGCTTGGTTGATAAAAATTCCTTCCTTACATTGTTTGATTTGAAGTCCAAGGAAATAATTTAGCTCCCCATCATGTTCATCTCAAACTCACCTTGCATACACTTAGCAAATTCCTTACACAAGGTTTCATTAGTAGCACCAAATATAATGTCATCTATATATATTTGCACAATAAGTAAATCATCATTTTTAGTTTTAACAAAAAGTGTTGTGTCAATCGTTCCTCTAGAAAAATTATTTTCAATAAAAAATTTACTTAATCGTTCATACCACGCATGAGGTGCTTGTTTCAAACCATATAAAGCTTTTGATAGTTTAAAAACATGATTTGGAAAATCATGATCTTCAAAACCTGGGGATTGTTTAAAATAAATTTCCTCCTTTATAAAACCATTAAGAAAGGCACTTTTTACATGCATTTGATAAAGTTTGAAATCTCTAAAATATGCAAATACAAGTAACATACGAATGGCTTCTAATTTAGCAACCGGAGCAAAGATTTTATCGAAATCAATACCTTCTTCTTGATTGTATCTTTGTGCAACAAGTCTAGCCTTGTTTCTTATAATTGTGCCGAATTCATCAAGATTGTTTCGAAAGATCCATTTGGTACCGATAATGGTATGATCTTTAGGTTTTGGCACAAGTTCCCACACTTTGTTTCTCTCAAATTAGTTAAACTCTTCATGCATAGCTATCATCCAATGTTCATCGAATTCGACTTCTTGAAAGTTTTTAGGCTCAATCTGTGAGAGAAAAGCCAAGTTACTACAAATGTTTCTAAGTGAAGAGCGAGTTTCAATACCTTTTGTAGGGTCACCTAGGATTAAATCCTTAGGGTGATTATGAACAAACTTCCATTATCTTGGCAAATCATCATTGTTTCCTCCTTCTTCTTGAGATGGGAGAATATGTTGTTCAATCTCTTTGTTCAACTTACATGGTTGGTTCTCTTCTTTGTAGATACTTGAATCTTCCACATTTGGTTCCAAATCTATATTATCACTAACAATTTGCTTTTGAGCAGAGATGTTAGTTTCATCAAATGTCACATGTATAGATTCTTCCACAACAAGAGTTCTTTTATAAAAAACACGATAAGCTTTGCTAGTTAAGGAATAGCCAAGAAAAATTGTTTCATCACATTTTGAATCAAATTTACCTACGTTATCCTTACCATTATTATGCACAAAACATTTACAACCCAAAACATGCAAGTGACTAATATTGGGCTTTCTATCATGCCAAAGTTCATAAAGAATCTTTTTGAGAATAGGTCTAATTAATGCATGATTTAAAATATAGCATGCGGTGTGAACAGCTTCGGCCCAAAAATATTTAGGAAAATTATTTTCGCAAAGCATTGTTCTATTCATCTCTTCTAAAGTTCTATTCTTCCTTTCTACTACACCATTTGTTAAGGGGATCTAGGTGCTGAAAAATGATGTCCAATACCATGCTTATCACAAAACAATTTAAATTTCTCATTTTCAAGTTCTTTACCATGGTCGGTTCGGATATTAGTAATAAGAAAGCCTTTTTCATTTTTGAATTCTACGACAGAGTTTTGTGAAAGAAGAAAATGTTTCATCTTTGTGTGCTAAAAACATAACCAATGTAAATCTTGAATAATCATAAACAATAACAAGACAATAATGTTTACCACCTAGACTAGATGTCTTTAGGGGACCAAATAAATCCATATGCAATAATTGTAAAGGTCTAGTTGTGGAAATATGAGATTTTGATTTAAATGATGTTTTAGTTTGTTTTCCTTGTTGACAAGCACTACAAAGATGATTTTTTTCAAATTTAATTTTTAGAAGTCCAATGACCAAATCCTTTTTCAAAAGTTTAGTAATTAAATCCATATGAGCATGACCAAGTCTTCTATGCCATAACCAACTATTTTTATTATTAACATATAAACATTTAACATCACTAGCATAGAGATCATTAAGATGAAAAACATAAACATTATCACGGCGATTACCAACGAATAAAGTTTTATGATCATTTGTACTTTCAATTGTGCAATGTGATTTATCAAAAATAACTCGATTATCTTTATCACATAATTGACTAATACTAAGTAGGTTATGCTTAAATCCATCAACAAGTAAAGCATTTTCAATAGAAGGGTTAGCAGAAATACCGATGCTATCAATACCGATGATTTTTCCTTTCTTGTTGTCTCCAAAAGTAACAAATCCTCCATCTTTCGATGATAGTTTAATAAAGAATGATTTATCTCTGGTCATGTGTCTGGAACATCCACTATCAAGGTACCACTTTCCTTCTTTAGATTTGGACTTAAAGCAAACCTACAAGATGACAATCAAGTGTTGGTTTTTGGTACCCATAGTTTCTTGGGTCCTGTGACAACCCTCACCACCGATTAGTGCTAATCCATAATTAAGCATGTTAACTGACTGATTGACTGAATTACTAAACTGATTGATTGATTGTGCTAGTTTGAATGCAATTCTATCTGTTGACTGTTAAATTATTTGTTCATATTTTATGCTTTAAACTGCAAATTGAAGGCCTTATCGGCGGCCGAATCTGAAATTGATTGATGTTTTGTGCTAATTAAGATTTATGTGATTTTATGGCATATTTAATTGAAATGCGATTTGGTATGATTAAATTAGATTAAATGAAGCTAAATTATAAGAGTTGGCCTCATTTACCAATTTGCCACACTAGTGGCCCACTACATGGGACCTATTGGGATTTGCTTTCATCTCATTTTGTACATTTCATCAGTCACTCCTTGAGCCTTAGCCAAACCGAGAGAAAGAGTGAGAGAGGAGAAACTTAGCTTCATTTGAGAATTGGCTTGGAGACTTGAAGAATTTGTAGAGGATTTGTGCAATTGAGCTTATATTCTTGAGTTTGAGGACCTAAGGTAGTGTGTCCATCCTTTTAATTATGAATTTAAGTTAGTTCTTTCATGTTTCATGCTAAATTGAAGATTTGAGTTTAGAATTGGTCCTAATATGTTGAATTGAAGCTTAATCCATGCATGCATGTACATGTTCTAGCATATTGAGGTTGTTTTCATGGAAATTGTTACATGCATGTTCATATTATGGTTCTAGTACAAGAATTCATCATGTTTTTGGAAGTTTAGACTCATTTGAGCTTGCTTTGAAGCTTTAAAGTTGATTAAAGACATGCATGTCACATTTGAAATATTGTTCTTGGACTTTGGTTTAAAATCATGTTAATTGAACTACCTTTGGGCTTTGATTTCTCAAATTGATCTTTGAAATATGTCATATTATGAGTTTTGAAGTGTTTTCCAGAAAATTAGCCCAAAAGGATCGAATTTGATGCATTGAAACTTGATTTTGAGCTTGAGGTTCAAATTTGGAAATTCCAAATTTTGGACTCCCGCTCGAGCGGGGAAATTGGCGCTCGAGCGGGAAATTTGTGCAACCAGCACTTTTGTTTTGATTTGCAGTCCGCTCGAGCCGAAGAATGTACGCTCGAGGGGGGGCTTGTGTCACACGCTTGAGCGAGTGTCGAGCGCCCATCGAGCGTGATTTTCACACATCTAGTACTGTTGCAGTATGCTCGAGCGTGAAAGTTTACGGTCGAGCGGAGCCTTTTGTCTGCATGTCCGCTCGAGCGATGAAACACACACTCGAGCGGGACCTCTGTTTTCTGAAAATTCTGAAAATATTTTTAAAGTACATCTTTGCATCCTCATTCCATCCTAGGCATTCCTAGGCGTAGTTTAAGGCATCTTAATGAGGATATTAATGTAGAATCACACCGATGCAAATTAGGGATTAAGTTATTATTTCCCAACTGTGTAGTTTAGTGTGTGTTCACTCTGTAACTGTGTAGGGTTGGCATCCGAGGACGCGTACTAGCTTATCTGTAGCCCAGAACTCTGTGAGTAACAATGTTGTAAAGATATGTTCAATAATGATTATCTTCTGAACAATTGAACTGTACTGTTTTCTGAAACGATACTGTTACTGAATGAATGATGTCCTATTTGTGAACTCTATTCGTGACATCCATAGCAACCTACTGTTACTGTACTGTACTGCTACTGTCACAGAGATCTCTGTCGGTTCCCATGTTAGAACCACTACTGTTTACTGATATGATGGCCATCAACTGACTGTTCGGTCTGATAAGACCTACTGTATTGTTTTGCTATTGGATGTACCTCATATGACTATTGTAGTTTTTGAATGACTGTTATGGCCTGAAACATGAGCCACAAACTGAATGACTGATATACTGTTTAAATGACTGTTTTCAATATTGAAAGGACACTCATTCTTAACCTCTTTACGCATATGTTATTCACTGGGTTTTAGCTCACTGCTCATATATATATGTAGGTGTACAGGCACCGGACCGTTGCTAGAAGCGTCAGGGTAAAATCCAGTTTTGTCAAGCCAACCAACGTGCCTCACTGAGAGGTTCGAAGTCCTTCAAGCTAGGGCTTTTGGGGTGTTTTAGTTTTCCCCCTTTTTGTTTATGTTCTGTATAGACTGAATGATGTTGTACTGTACTGTTCTAATAGGGATTAAGTCCCTGTCCTGAATGATTGTATATATTGTACATACTGTTTTGGTACTGATTGTATATATTGTACATACTATTTTGGTACTGATTGTATATATATATGAAAAGTCTTTTTGCATACAGACTGTCACAGCTCATTGGACATCTTTTAATTACTGTTTTGGCTTCCGCCAGCCCCTGTACTCTGTATTACTGTTAAGCAGGCCTTCGGTAATCTCGAATTACTGGTCGGTTACGGTACTAAACCCATAGGAGCGGGTTTGGGTCGTGATAGGTCCTTCTTGGTTAGTTTTGTTAGATCCCTTAACAATCCAAATCTTTTTAATTCCCATGTTTATATTATTTTTGAATGAACAAGAATATATATAATGGCCTTTCTTTCTACAATAATGACAAGTAATATGAGGGTGAGTCATGAGAGGTGCCTTTTCAAAAATTGTATTGAGATTCTTTTGTTTCTTAATAGGGTCATATCCGATACCCGCTTTATCCAAAACACATCTTTGATTTCCAAGAAACATGTTGAGATTATCTCTACCTTTTACAAAATTTTCAAGTGTTTTGTTAAATCATCAACATTGTTTTTTAAACTAGTTTTTTTTATCAGAGATAGTATCAAAATCATTTTTTAAAATAATTTTTTCTTTCTTTAATTCTTCTACATTAATAGATAAAGATGCAACAGATTTCTCCAACACATTATTTTTGGCACAAACTTTTTAAAATTCATTTGATAGTTCATGGAATGCACTTTCAAGTTCTTCCTAAAGAGTAGTTACCTTATCTTGAGTAAAGTCTTCATCTTCAAGAGCCATGAGACATTAGTTGGTTACTTCAGTTTCAATTTCATCACTTGAGCTTTCATCTTCACTTTCTCCCTAAGCTACTACCATGGCCTTTTTGTTTTCAACATCCTCATGTCCTTTCATGGTGATCTCATGAGTCATAAGGGAACTCATAACCTCATCCAATCCAAGTGTGGAGAGATCTTTGGCTTCTATAATGGCGGTGACCTTTGCTTCCCAATTCTTTGGTAAACACTTAAGAATTTTTCTTACCAACTCACTGTTAGTGTTGTTACCCAATCAAAGTGTTGATACACATAGAATACACAGAGAAAGAGAGGCAAAGTGTTGTTACCCAAAAGACAACCTAAGAGGGAGGGTGAATTAGGTTTTTATAATTAAAAATAATAATACCCTAATAAAAATTATGGCTAGTACAATAGATAAATATAATTAATGAAATAAAAATAATTAAAACAAGTGTCTTAACAACTATGTTAGTTAATGATTTTAGCACAGTAAAAATGTGAAATATAGCTATGGCAATTTAAAATAAAATAAAGAGATAAGGGAGAGAGAAATAAACAAATTTATAGTGGTTCGGTTTCGACTCGGCCTACGTCTACTCCTCAAGTTTCACTCATCACATTCATCTTCAGTTTTAGGTACACTAATATTGTCTACTAATTTGGTAGGAATTTTTGAACCTTTGGTGACAATAATCCACATAGCATAATTAATGGCTTGTAGGTATAGGGTCATCTTATCTTTGCAATGACTATAGTTGTTTCCGTCAAATAATGGTGGCCTATTGATGGCTTGCCCTTCAGTAGTGCTAGTGCTAGCTAAGGATCCATGAATCGAAACTCTCAGATGGTTAAATCTAAAGCAAGAGTTTAGGCTCTGATACCAATTGTTACTCAAAAGACAACCTAAGAGGGGGGTGAATTAGGTTTTTATAATTAAAATTAATAATACCTAATAAAAATTATGACTAGCACAATTGATAAATATAATTAATGAAATAAAAATAATTAAAACAAATGTCTTAACAACTATGTCAGTTAATGATTTTAGCACAACAAAAATGTGAAATATAGCTATGGCAATTTAAAATAAAATAAAGAGATAAGGGAGAGAGAGACAAACAAATTTATAGTGATTCAGCTTCAACTCGGCCTACGTCCACTCCTCAAGTTTCACTTGAGATTTTTCACTATCTTCTAGCTTTACAGGGGTGCTAGCAACCTTTTTACAAATGGAGCAATCCTCCACGGATTTTACATAGACTTCACAAGTCCAAACCCTTGCAAATCCTAGGTGATTCACAATTACTCTCAAGATTTCAAGAACACAGTGTTTGCAACACTTTTCCAAGATGAAATGGTATTTTTGCTTTCAAAGAAAGCTTACAATAGATATCTCTCAAAGATAGATATATAAAATGAAGCTTTGATTTTTCTATAAATCTCACACAAGAAAGATGAGCTTAATGCTATAAGGCTCAGTGTATAATTTCTGAGAGATGATGTAAACAAAAATTGAAGAACACTTTTTAGAGAATTTTTCAGAGAATAGATGTGAGTGATTATAGATTAAAGAATATTTTCTGATTTTTTTTTTTTAGTTTACATTAGGGGCTTTGGTATATATAATGAAAGTTATAGCCGTTTATAACCGTTGTATTCATTTGAATTTGTAGCCGTTTATAGCCATTTATAGCCGTTGTAGTCATTTGAATTTATAGCCGTTGTACTTCCATCATTACCAATTTGAATATCTTCCACTCCATCATTACAAATATGAATGTCTTCCACTTGAACCTTTTGGTCTTTTGAACCTTTATAGCCGTTTATAGCCACTGTACTTCCATCATTACTAATTTGAATATCTTCCACTTGAACCTTTTGGCCTGCTGCTGTGGTCTATAGCCGTGGTACTTCCATCATTACTAATTTGAATATCTTCCACCTGAACCTTTTGGTCTTTTGAACCTTTATAGCCGTTTAGAATAAATTTTGATTCTATTTTTCTCTTTTAAATAAATCATCAAAATAAATTTTGGATTCTATTTTTCTCTTTCAAATAAATTATCAAAATAATGATTCTATTTTTCTCTTTCAAATAAATCATCAAAATAAATTTTGGATTCTATTTTTCTCTTTCAAATAAATTATCAAAATAAATTTTGGATTCTATTTTTCTCTTTCAAATAAATTATCAAAATAAATTTTGATTAAACTATAATTAAATAAATCATCAAAATAAATTTTGGATTCTATTTTTCTCTTTCAAATAAATTAAAACATAATTAAATAAATCATCAAAATAAATAAGTCTAACAGAGATATTTGTAATTTTTGAAATCACAGGGACAATCTGTAAGCTGATTTTTTTGGCCTGAAAGTCATTTGGAAAGGTAGCTAAAAGCTACCTGTGAAATTACAGTTATACCCTTCATGTTGTTTAAATGAGCGACGTGGGTGACCGTGGCTATTTTCTAAAATGGGTGGGGGTATTTTGATCATTTGATTATGATGTGACAGTATAAACAAATATTATGTAAAAAAAAGCCAAAAAATAATTTTTTACCAATTTTCCAAATGAATTTATGAAAAAGTCAGAAAACTTGATTAAATGTCAAAGCCAATTTTTAAACATCTTCTCAAAAAGCTAAAAGCCAGCTTTATATCACTGATAAAATGATATAAAGCAGGATTTTCGCATATCTAAAAATGGTATCCTAATATTTTGTGCACTTTATGCATCTTAAAATGGTTTTTGCTGCAGTGTTGTTATTCATTTAATTTGTAATTTACTCTAAAAATAAATTTTTAAAAAAAGCTTTCCGCATCCTTAAGTGGTTTCTGCAGTATTTATTTTCTGTAATTTTTACTTCATTAAAATGTTTTTGGCTGCATTTTATTTACCATGCAAAAGCAATTTTCTGCATGATTGTGATTTATATTTTTTCCAAATATTAAGGATCCGTTTGAATAGTTGTAGATTTGAAATACATAAATTGAATTAAATAGTTTTAATGATGGATTTAAAAGCTTCATTTGATGTCCTAATTAAGGCAAAGAAGGCTCTTAAACGTTTAAGTGATACACAATTTTTTTGTTTTGTTTTGTTTTATTTTTACTTATTTAAATTGCATATGTATCGTGTATACTAGTCGCTACTAAATATATGAAAGTTATTATTTGAAATCATGCTAAAAATTCTCTTCTAACATAATAGATTCTGCTAAGATACTTTTCTTTATCTCAATTTATCTTTTTCTATAGTTTATTTTTCTCCACTTAAAATAATCAACTCTATAATAATTTTAATTTCAATTCAACACATATATCCTAACCGACCCTAAATTCTTGCAATATCAGTTGAAGAATAAACTTCACAATGTGGTCTAATCTTATTTTGCGATGGAAGAATACTTGAATCAAATTAAGGAGACAACAGATCATCTAGCTTTGGCTGCTTTACCAATGGATGATGAAGATTTGGTCCTCATTACACTCAATGGTCTTCTAGATGAATATAATACATTCAAGACAATAATTTGAGCCAAAACTGAATCTATTTCTATAGAAGTTCAATCCCAAAGGGTTGGCCTAGTGATTATATTTTGGGGCTTGGAGTGTACTCCCTCGAGGTCTCAAGTTCAATCCCCACTAAGTGCTATCAACTCTTTAAGTTTGGGATTAGTTGAGATTAACGTAAACTGGCTTGAACACTTGATCATAAAAACAAAAAAACAAAAATCCATAGAAATTCTTTTTTCTTTGCTTTGCTTAAAATCATTGAAAAGGAATCCGTCATGGGCCATCTAGACGGGATAGAAGCTCAATCCATATCCAAGTGAAAAGAAGTGGAACAATCCTTCACTTTCCTGTTTAATTCATCATAAAGGTGACTTAGGCCCCGTTTGGATAAAGGTTGGGGCTAAAATAACTATATACGACAAAATAAATTATTTTAGCTAAATAGGATAAAATGTCAAATTCAATCTATAATCATTTTATTTTTTCTCTCACAAAAGTCGAAAAAACCAAAAAGCTTATCCCAAACGAGATTTTTTAGCCCCATGCTAAAATAGCCAAAAAGTTTAAAAAGTTAAAAAATTTATCCCAAACGAGGTTTTTTAGCCCCATACTAAAATAGCCAAAAGTCAAAAAGCCAACCCACATCCCAAACGAACCCTTAATGTTTATCAATCTGATATATACAGTCGACCAAATACTACTGACATTAGTAGATCGCCCAAGCATGTTCATGTCCAATGTCTTCTATGTTGCTGTTTGGTGAAGCTTATTATAAGTTAAAAATTGATAATAAAAAAGCAGAAGCCAAAAGCACCCCTTCCCCAGCTTCTAAATAATCATCTTTTCTCAGTTTATTTAAACTATTTTTGCTAAAAAACTATAAGCGGCAGCTGCACCAAACAGTCTGGCACAGATTTTCAAATTAAAATGAGCTATAATCATCTCCTATAATTCACACCAAACACCCCCTATATCTATCTCAGTGACTTAGTACTATAGCTAGTGACGGAGCCAGAAAATTAAATTAGAGGGGTTACTTATTAATTACAATATCGAAAATTTTTACAAAAATATTTCACGCAAGTTTTTACTATTGATTTTGAGAAACTTAAAAAAAAAAAATGTTATTTGTAACTAGTATATCATGGACAATACAAAAAAAAAAAAAAAGGATATAAGTCTTAAAATAAATTATAAAATGATAAAAAAATTTATACAAAATTTGATTAAAAATTCAATATAATGGTAATACCACGTCATCATTGATATGTGATATCACTAACTAATAGTATATAAACACATAGAGAGTGAACCTTACATCTCAAATGTAACTAACAATCCAATAAATTTCATATTTTTATAGTGAGATTACTTATACTTGCATGTCAATAATAATGACATCACCGTTACATTAAAAAATTTCATAAATAATATAGTTTATAATAGTCTCTTCATTTTCAATTGAAACAACCATTATTGTTCTCATAATTTTTAAAATGTCATTGACATTTCACTCTAATAATATTTTTGTAATTTTTTTATTTAAAATATTTTCTTTATGTTTATAAAATTAAAAAAAAAATCCCAAAATCCAGGGGGACATGGGACCCCTAGGCCTTCACTCCCTCCACCACTAACTATAGCCACACGTGAACACCTAGTCTGAATTCATCAATATTTCATGACAAAGACAGCGGAAATTGCATTTCAATAGTGTTGTAATAAAATATTTTTATTTTTATGATAATGTAACTTTTTTATGTGCGTTGTACAAATTATTTTGTGCATAATACAAGTTCATCATATGTATTTGTGTGAGTGAATTTCTGACCACAGTGCCAACTCAGTATTCAACTGGAGAGCACTAGCAGAATAGATGGCGCCTGGGTGACCTGCAACAGAAAGAAGAGATTCCGGCGGTGGTTCGTCCACCTGGGGGTACTCCGATGATCAAGTCAGTTATCTCTCAAAGATAGATCAAGTACTTAACTCACTATTTTGAATATAAATTGCGTACCTTAGACCCATTAGGGGTTCCTCTCTTTTATAGCCAACTCAATCCTAGTCCCAATAGAAGCCTAGCTTCAATGGACTTCTGCTCAGTGCTTATCTTGGACTTTCTAATAGATAAAGATAAACTTCCTAAGAGCTTTATCCTTATCCAGGCTGGAGTCCTTCCTCATTCTAGGACTCTTGTCCCTTATCCGCTTATCCCGGAGTCCGATATCTTCGGAGATAACCTCGGCCTAGCCGAGATAACCTCGGCGTCATGACTAGGACACGTGGCACCCCGGCTGACACGTCGGCGTCATGACTAGGACACGTGGCAGGCTGACACGTCGGCGTCACCTTGGCCACGTGTTGGTACTCAGAAAATATATCCCTACAACTGCCCCCTAGGTTCTATTACCTCGACATTTTGAGGTGATGGAACCTGTATCAGTACTTCCTTCTAGAACGTCGACTAAGCTTGCTTTTTAATTCATTACCGAAGTAAGAACTCGTTAGCTTAATATGTCCAAGACCCACAGTCTGCTTCCATCAATGCCTCAGAACCATTAACCAGGGTTGTTCAAGTTTTTCAGTCGAGATCGTCCTCCAAGCCGAGGTACTGCTCTATGAAATCAAGAATTCCAAGAGCTTTATCACGCGTATGAGCTATCACGCATGATTACCCAACCGTTCTTGCCACGCGTCTCTTTCTCTTTGGGCTGTACCCGACACGCGCCACTAAGTTGAATTGTTCTTGCGTGCGCCGTCTGACACATACGTCGTTTTAGGCACATTAATTGCCTTTTTGCCGCCGTTTTTGTATTTAGACAAAACTTCATTTCCTCTTTTTGTGTCTTCACTTTACACCACCATTTCTGAGGCTTTTCTGCTTTCTAACTTTTTCTCCTAAGTCTGCCATTGTCGCTCCCATGAAGCTTTCTACAATTACTTCCATTCACTCCCCTCCGGCGAGGATTTTTGCTGCACTTTTCCAGTTGCTGCCACCGTCTGATCTCGGCGACTCTGATTTTTCCCTTTGTAAGTCACTATTCCTTCGTTTCGATTTTTATTCTTCCTCAAACTATTATATCTGTATACTATAATTGTAATGTTGTTCACCATGTATTTTGAGCATATTTTTCTCATGATTTTTGCTTTTTGCCCAAACCATTCATTAATATACACATAATACCCACATACTTGTTCATTCTGCTACTGTTCTTGGCCTTGCACCCTGGTACACACTCTGTCACAGTATTCTTGATGATTCACCCCTTATTCTTGATTCTGAATCATTGCTCTTGTTTCTGTTTTGCCGTGTTTTTTCCAGATTCTTGCCTTCAATCTTCGTTTCCATAGATCTAGGTTTGGGATTTGTTTATAGAACCCACAAATTCTAAGAAGAACTGAAATGATCCCCACAAATTCTTACCCCAGCTCACTTTTAGGTTTTTGCCGAGGTCCCTATAACCCTTACAAAACACCTTCTTTCTGAAATCCAACTCCTCTAAGTTAAGCCGACGTTATGGGTATATGGAAGCATAGGGTAGACACCTCGACCAAGTTAGAACACTTTAGGCGGGAGTTTGACATCCCAGCCGACGTTCATCTGAGGTTGGCTAGGGAGCATGATTCCATTATGCCTGATGTGAACCTCATGCCTTTCCCAATAGTGGCATTTATCGAGTGTGGACTTAGGTTTCCACTTGACACATTTTTTCGAGAAATCCTTTATTACTATAAATTGAACCCAATGCAGCTTGCCATCAATTCCTACCGAATTATCAACGGTACAATAGCCTTAGCCAAACAAGAGAATGCTAGGGTTACTCTTGTCGATTTCCAGTACTGCTACACTGTGTGTCGCCTGAAATCGAAAAAAGGCCACATCTATTACCTCGAGCCGAGGTCCACTGAGTACAAGCTCATTGTCGACCTCCCAGACTCAAACAAGGATGCTGGAGACGATTATTTCATCGTCTCAGGCAACTGGGAGTTTCATCCAAACGATGACCTCCACCTTTATCCCCTAAGCCGAACAGTTTTCGGAGAAGGAGATGGTAAGGGCCAAGTGTCGCTTTTTCTTGCTCTCTTTTTTAAAGTTTTCAATACTTTGTTCTAACATCTGTGCTCTTCTTTTTACAGTTCTTCCCCAGCCACCAAAGGGCTTTCGCAAGTCTTTCTTCCCTAGCAAGAACTTGAAGAAGCTATTGGATTTGCCAGTACACAAGCGGAAAGTCCCTTTGCTGCTCAATTTCATTCCTACTTACAAGTCGGTACTCCCCGACGTCCCAAAGAGGAAGAAAAGCCATTCTCCCCCTTCTGCCACAACTCCTCCAACAGCGTCCTCATCTCGGCCAGATCAAGGGTCAACCTTATATCCAGTAGAGTAGCCATCCACCTTTACTCCACAACTGATCCCACCATCTCAACGCCGACGACGACGACGAACTGTTTTTGCTGCTGAGATGGGCCGCTAGAAAGCAGTCGCTAAAGACCTCCTAGACAATATCCCTGACGCAATTGATGTTCAACCAGCACAAACCCAGCCTCAACCAAAGAAAAAGCAAAAAAGACTCAAGAAGGCTCAGCCAAAGGCAACGGTGACTCAGATTGATACTGAGGACACCTTGCCAATTTCAAAATTGGTTGAGAGTGAGAAAACCTCTTCTGCTGCCGACAAGAGGCCTGTCGATGTTGAACCATCTCAATCAACTCGGTCTAAAAGGTTGAGGTCAGAGTCAGCCACAGCTTCAGGCTCCATGAAGTCTGATGCCTCCTGGGCTCCACCTATTACTTTGGAGGACAGGCCGGTCAAAGTCGATGATAGTGCCGACGACATCAACGTCGGTGTTGCCCTTACTACAGCCTTGCTCCTCCCTGGGGATCTCGACCGCAACGCCGAGATGACTGAGTATGAAAACTTCGCCTTAATGCTGCAACACTCTGCTAAAGTAAGCCCCTTTATTCGGTAATTTTTCTTTCTTTCTCTTTTTCATACTTAGAAAATTTTCTAATAACTTCTGCTCTGTCCATTTTTCTTCAGGCAATCCAGCAGGCCCACTCCTTCTCAATGCAATCTTTTGAGACAATGAAGGCGTTGTCCGACAAGACTAGGGAGGTTGCTAGTTTGCAGAAGACCAATAAAAAGGCCGAGGCGAAAATGAAGACTTTGGCAGACCAGGCCGAAGCTGCTGTCAAAGCTAAGGATGATGCCGAAGAAAAAGCGGATGTCGCTGAGGCCATTAACAAAGTTCTTGAGGCCTAGAAGAAAGAGGCGGAAGAAAAGACGGCCGAGGCCCAGAAAGAGCTGCAGGATGCCTTGGCCACCAAAGATGCCGAGCTCAAGGCCACCGATGAGAAGGCATACAATGAGGAGGTGCCCGATGTCACGGCGGACTACAAGAAACAGGTGAAGCAGGCATGCAACAAGGGTTTCACCCTTGGTTGGATGGCTGCACTGAAAAAGCTTGAAGTCCCCGAGGACTCCTCCCTCAGAAACACCGACGTTCTCGCCCTGCCGTTCCCCTCAACTCCAAGTCAATCGGACGACAATTCTGAGTCTGAGGAGGAAGCTTTGGTGAGGAAGTCCAAGGAAGCTGCTGGGGCCAAGTCCCCTACTCCAACTGAGCAAGTCCTGGACTTGACTCAAGATGAGGGGGGTGAGGAGGTTCCCAAAGATGCTACTCCTAAGAAGGCAACATCGGACGCGCCTATTGCCGATAAGAGCCTCGATCAAACCCTCCAAGAAATAGATGCCGAGTTTGCGGCTGAAAAGGCGGCCGACATGTCTTCTCAGCAGTCTTCCGAGCTCCAGACCCAAACTGCTAGTGGCGCTGAAGAATCTTAGTTTGATGTTCTCTTCCTTTTTTCTGTACCTTGTACTTTTTCTTTCTTTGGAACAATATAAGCTCTTCATGTGGCCGATGTGCCTTCTTTTGAATATAAATACAACTTCCTCTTTCGAATGCTTATATGTTTGTCTTTCCTTTACTGCTCTTGTATGGCTCTCATACTTAGAATATTTCTGCATATCTTTAATGTACACCTTAACTGTGTAATCTTCTCGGGGTGAAATACCTCGGTTATACCCACCAACGGTTTACATCGGTAAGTACATAAGTACTCATTTTAATACAACCTTAGCCTTAACTTATAAATTTTTTCACAAATTTCAACAAGTGTTCAGTTCAAATTTAGCTTGTAAATTTTTCACAAATTTCAACAAGTGTGATCTTGGTTTAACTTTAACTTGTAAATTTTTCACAAATTTCAACAAGTGTTAAACATAACCTCAGTTTAACTTCAACTTGTAAATTTTTCATAAATTTCAACAAGTGTTAAACGTAATCTCGGTTTGACTTTAACTTGTAAATTTTTCATAAATCTCAACAAGTGTTAAACTATTTTTAGCTTGTAATTTCTACTTTTCCAGGAACCATTTTCCAACTCTCTGCCCCCTAATGTGAACTTAAGTTCCACTTGGGTTCTCATTGTGCATGTATTCCAGAAACATCGTCAAGTACCTTATCAGTCACAAGTGTAAAAAATCAAGCTAAAACTTTATTTATTTACTTCGACTAATAACAAAGAACAAAAAAGTCTAATGACAGAAAAATTTCAAATTGCAAGTATTCCAGGGTCTTGGCAACTCTTTGCCTTCATTATCTTCAAGTCGATATGCCCCATTGCCCAATACCGAGATGATTGTATAGGGTCCCTCCCAATTTGGGCCAAGCTTGCCCTCTCTGGGATCCTTCTTGTTGCCGACGACTTTTCTCAAGACCAGGTCACCAACTTGAAACTCCCTTGGGTTGACCTTCTTATTATAAGCCCTGGCAAGCTGCTGCTGGTATGTCGCCAGCTGAATTGCAGCTCTCTCCCTTCTTTCTTCTAGTAGATCCATATCTCGGGCTAAGAGTACATCATTAGTTCCATTCTCCACTGCCTGAGTTCTGATTTCTGGGATGCCGACCTCTAGTGGAATGACTGCTTCTGTGCCATAAGCCATGGCAAATGGGGATTCCCCCGTTGATCTTCTCAACGTAGTCCGAAATGGCCAGAGTACACTGGGCAACTCATCTACCCGCTTTCCCTTTGCTGATTGTAGCCTCATCTTTATCCCGTCCAAGATAACTTTGTTGGACGCTTCTGCTTGTCCATTGCTTTGAGGAAAACTTGGGGTTGAAAAATAATTCTTGATTTTGAACTTTGCACAGAAGCTCTTGATTAGCTTACTGTCAAACTGTGTTCCATTGTCTGCAACTAGTGCTCTGGGGATCCCAAACCTGGTGATGATGTTCTTCCATATGAAGTTCTTTACATCCACGTCTCGTATTTTGGCAAAGGGTTCAGCTCCTATCCACTTGGTGAAGTAATCTGTTGCTATCAGCAGGTATTTCCTTTGTCCAGTTGCTTGGGGCAGTTTTCCAAAGAGATCCATGCCCTATTGGGCAAACGGCCAAGGACTGGATACTGGGTTTAGGTCTGCTGTTGGTTGGTGTATCAGAGGTGCAAACCTTTGGCACTTTTCACACTTCTTGACATAGGCTTCTACATCTTTTTGCATGTGGGGCCACCAATACCCCTGGGTAATGGCCCTATGAGCAAGTGATCTGCCCCAAGCGTGGCTTCCACATATTCCTTCATGTATTTCGTACAGAAAATCTTCAACTTGTGAAGGATGTACACATCTCAAAAGGGGTCCAGTGAAGGATCTTCTGTAGAGATGTCCCTCTGCTGTCAGACTGAATCTTGTCGATTTCAATCTGATCTTGTGTACCTCTTTGTGATCATTTGACAGTTTTCCTTCTTTCAGGAATGCTATTATTGCGTCTATCCAGCTTGGTCCCATGTCTACACACATTGCTTCATGCTCTGTGGTCAGTGGTTCGATGCTCGGGCCTGACAAGTAGTCGACCATTATCGTCCTTGCCTTTCCAGGTTGTATTGCACTAGCCAGGTTGGCCAGTGCATCAGCGTGACTGTTATCATCTTGGCTAGCTGATGTAGTCGGCAATTCTGAAACAAGGCCACCAACCTGTTGACCTCCTTTGTGTAGGCCGACATCCTCTCATCTCGGGTAGCAAACTCGCCCGTTGTCTGGTTGACTATAAGCTGGGAGTCACAGAAGACTATCACCTCATCTGCTCCTACTACTATTGCCAGTTTCAGTCTTGCAATCAGTGCTTCATTGTTTGAGGCCTTGAATCCCAAACGAATGGATTCTTCTAGTATCTGTCCATCTGGAGATACCAGTACTACTTCTGCCCCTACTCCTTGTCGGTTTGAACTCCCATCAACAAACAGTCAAAATGAGTCGCCGATGTAAATGCTGCGGGGCCTGAGTTTTTTTTCCTTTCTTTGTTCTGTTGCCCTCAGCTGGGCTTCTCTTTGCTTGCTTGGACATCGTACACCTCGGCTCAACGGAGCCCGATGTACGATGGATCCTGAGCGTGAACTCGGCCAAAACTTGGCCTTTGATTACTGTTCTAGGTCTGTATTCCAAGTTATACTAGCCCAAGGCCACTACCTATCTGGCTATTCTGCTTGTCAGATCTCCCTGCTGCAACAGGGACTTCAAATGGTGTTCAGTTAGCACCATAATTTTGTGGGCTTAAAAGTAATGGTTCAGCTTCTTTGAAGCCATTACTAAGGCCAGTGTTAACTTCTCCAAAGGTAAATACCTGGTTTTTGCATCAGCCAGGGTTTTGCTTACATAATAAACAGCCCTTTGTTCCCCTTTTTCTTCTCGGATTACCATTGCACTTACCGCATGCTCCGAAACTGCTAAGTACAGGAATAGCTCCTCTCCAGGTTTTGGATTTGAGAGAACTGGGGCTGTGGTTAAATACTTCTTCAAGTCGGCCAAGGCTTCTTCGCACTCTTCTGTCCATAAGAAGTGTGTGGCCTTCTTCACTAAGTTGAAGAAGGGTTTGCATTTATCAGAACTTCTGCTTATGAACCTATTTAAGGCTGCAGCCCTTCCAGTTGACATCTCTACTTGCTTCACCAATGTTGGGCTTTTCAGTTCTAGGATGGCCTTGATCTGATCTAGGCTGGCCTCAATGCCCCTTCTGGTTACCAAGTATCCCAAGAACTTACCAGATCCTACTCCAAATGCGCACTTCGATGCATTAAGTCGGAGCCGATATGTTTTAAGGATATCAAAGACTGTTTTTAGGTCGGCTAGATGACCCGTAGGTTCTTTGGTCTTCACGACCATGTCATCGATGCAAACTTCCACTGTTATGCCAATTAGATGTTTGAACATCTTTGTTACCAATCTCTGGTAAGTTGCTCCTGCATTTTTCAACCCAAAAGGCATCACTCTGTAGCAATACAGCCCTTTTGGGGTGATAAACGCAGTATTCTCCTCATCTGGCGAGTCCATAGCTATCTGATGGTACCCCCTATAGGCATCCAAGAAGCTCATCCTTCCATGCCCTGAAGTGGCATCCACCAATTGGTCAATCTTGGGTAAAGGAAAACTGTCTTTGGGACAGGCCTTGTTTAGGCTGGTAAAGTCTATGCAGACCCTCCATTTACCATTCTTTTTCTTCACCACCATTGTATTCGATAGCCATGTCAGGTAATTTACCTCTTGAATGGCTCTGGCCTCCAGAAGTCTGTCTACTTCCTCTTCCATCGCCTCAAAATATAGCAGCGTCGGTCTTCTTGCCTGTTAGATTACAGGTTTGGCCGACCTGTCTACGTTTAGTTTATGGTAAGTGACCTCGGGGTCAATGCCTGGCGTTTCATAAGGCGTCCAGGCAAATACCTCAATGTTTGCTCGTAAGAAAGCCTCCAGTTCTTTTTCCTCTTCTTCGGCTAAGCCCAAGCCGAGAAGGAAGAAGCGTTCTTCATCCCCCTGCTGGACGAGGATTTTCTTTAGGACTTCTTCACTCTTCTCGGCTGGCTCCTTGCTGACGTCTTCTAGGACTTCCACGTCGTCGTCTTCGATCTCTACCTTTTCTGGTTCTCGTATGCTGCAGGTGGATTTCATTGCTGCCATGGAGCAATTTTTTGCCTGTAGCTAATCTCCTCTGACCTCCTCTATCCCATGCTCTGTTGGGAACCGCAATAGTTGATGCAATGTTGAGGGAACAGCCCCCATTGCATGCAACCATGGCCTTCCCAGGATAACATTGTTAGGGGAGGGCGTGTCGATTATAGTGAACTCTGTCTTTATCTTCATGGTGCCAGCCTGCACATCCAAGCTTACGGCTCCTAGTGGCCATGTCGGCGTTCCATTGAACCTGACCATTGGGCCATTGGATTGCTCCATATCATCCGGGTGTAGGCCAAGCTCCTTGTAATATCTGACATACATGATGTCACAAGAGCTGCCTTAGTCAATTAGGATGCGCTTCACTTGGCACTCTCGAACCTGGAGGGATATTACCAAGGCATCGTTGTGCGTATGCTGTACCATCTCCAGGTCGGCTTCGGTAAAGGACACTACTGGTCCCTGGCACTCCTCGGCCCGAGGTCTTTTCTCCCCGACCTGGTAGACATGTTGCAAGTGCTTCACCTTCTGGGTCTTTCCCCGTATTTTATTTTCGTTGACCTTCGAGTGAATTACATTAATCGCCTGCTTGCGGCTGCTGTGCTTGGGGAGGTGGAGCTGCTAGTGCCTGAGGAAGTCTTGTTTGCTCTTCCTTTGTCCTGGCTTCATCTACAAGGTCCCTCAAATGGCCTTGCCTTACCAGGTCTTCTAGGTGTGACTTCAGGGCTCTGTAACCCTGAGTCAGATGCCTATCTTCGTTATGGTAAGCACAATGCTTCCCAAGGCTTCTTCCCATAAACTCTCCTAGAACCCTTTCCGGTGCTCTGAAATAGGGTTGGGTTCGGATTTTATCCAGGACTTTGTGAATTGGGATTCAGAATACAGTCGTGACTGCCTGTGCAGTTCTCAGTCCTATCTCTTGTTTGTTGGATCCGTTGTTACCTCGGCCTCGCTTCGGCGAGTCGTTTGTTTTCTCTTGCTTTGTTGCGTTAATCCCTGGTGTGTCTTCCTCGGCTTTGGCGTATTTCTCAATTCTGGCCATGAGCTCCTCCATGCTTTTTGGCAATGTCTTTGCCAATGACTCTCGTAGTGTGTAATCATTTTTTAGGCCGTTCTTGAAAGACACGACCGCCACCTCCTGGTTGCACTCGGGTATTCGGTTTAACACCTCATAATACCTTTTTGCGTAGGCCCTAAGGCCTTCATCCTCACTGATCCTTCCAACTCCAATAGATCTACAATTAGAAGAACACCATTATGAGACTCCTTTCTCCTATTTTGGAAGTGACCTACGAGAATGGAATCTTGATGGCAAATCAAATTACCAAATTCTTAACCTCGGCCCACACATGGTTATGGCTGCTAATGCAACCCTCGCCAAACACCCTTCTAATAATAATGATAGTACTGTTGCCCGTATGCTTATTTTAGGATTTTTTGGCCAACTCAAAGGTTGGTGGGACAATTACCTTACCCATGACCAACGTCAAGCAATATTAATTGTTACCCTCGTCCAACTCCAATAGATCTACAATTAGAAGAACACCATTATGAGACTCCTTTCTCCTATTTTGGAAGTGACCTACGAGAATGGAATCTTGATGGCAAATCAAATTACCAAATTCTTAACCTCGGCCCACACATGGTTATGGCTGCTAATGCAACCCTCGCCAAACACCCTTCTAATAATAATGATAGTACTGTTGCCCGTATGCTTATTTTAGGATTTTTTGGCCAACTCAAAGGTTGGTGGGACAATTACCTTACCCATGACCAACGTCAAGCAATATTAATTGTTACCCTCGTCCAACTCCAATAGATCTACAATTAGAAGAACACCATTATGAGACTCCTTTCTCCTATTTTGGAAGTGACCTACGAGAATGGAATCTTGATGGCAAATCAAATTACCAAATTCTTAACCTCGGCCCACACATGGTTATGGCTGCTAATGCAACCCTCGCCAAACACCCTTCTAATAATAATGATAGTACTGTTGCCCGTATGCTTATTTTAGGATTTTTTGGCCAACTCAAAGGTTGGTGGGACAATTACCTTACCCATGACCAACGTCAAGCAATATTAATTGTTACCCTCGTCCAACTCCAATAGATCTACAATTAGAAGAACACCATTATGAGACTCCTTTCTCCTATTTTGGAAGTGACCTACGAGAATGGAATCTTGATGGCAAATCAAATTACCAAATTCTTAACCTCGGCCCACACATGGTTATGGCTGCTAATGCAACCCTCGCCAAACACCCTTCTAATAATAATGATAGTACTGTTGCCCGTATGCTTATTTTAGGATTTTTTGGCCAACTCAAAGGTTGGTGGGACAATTACCTTACCCATGACCAACGTCAAGCAATATTAATTGTTACCCTCGTCCAACTCCAATAGATCTACAATTAGAAGAACACCATTATGAGACTCCTTTCTCCTATTTTGGAAGTGACCTACGAGAATGGAATCTTGATGGCAAATCAAATTACCAAATTCTTAACCTCGGCCCACACATGGTTATGGCTGCTAATGCAACCCTCGCCAAACACCCTTCTAATAATAATGATAGTACTGTTGCCCGTATGCTTATTTTAGGATTTTTTGGCCAACTCAAAGGTTGGTGGGACAATTACCTTACCCATGACCAACGTCAAGCAATATTAATTGTTACCCTCGTCCAACTCCAATAGATCTACAATTAGAAGAACACCATTATGAGACTCCTTTCTCCTATTTTGGAAGTGACCTACGAGAATGGAATCTTGATGGCAAATCAAATTACCAAATTCTTAACCTCGGCCCACACATGGTTATGGCTGCTAATGCAACCCTCGCCAAACACCCTTCTAATAATAATGATAGTACTGTTGCCCGTATGCTTATTTTAGGATTTTTTGGCCAACTCAAAGGTTGGTGGGACAATTACCTTACCCATGACCAACGTCAAGCAATATTAATTGTTACCCTCGTCCAACTCCAATAGATCTACAATTAGAAGAACACCATTATGAGACTCCTTTCTCCTATTTTGGAAGTGACCTACGAGAATGGAATCTTGATGGCAAATCAAATTACCAAATTCTTAACCTCGGCCCACACATGGTTATGGCTGCTAATGCAACCCTCGCCAAACACCCTTCTAATAATAATGATAGTACTGTTGCCCGTATGCTTATTTTAGGATTTTTTGGCCAACTCAAAGGTTGGTGGGACAATTACCTTACCCATGACCAACGTCAAGCAATATTAATTGTTACCCTCGTCCAACTCCAATAGATCTACAATTAGAAGAACACCATTATGAGACTCCTTTCTCCTATTTTGGAAGTGACCTACGAGAATGGAATCTTGATGGCAAATCAAATTACCAAATTCTTAACCTCGGCCCACACATGGTTATGGCTGCTAATGCAACCCTCGCCAAACACCCTTCTAATAATAATGATAGTACTGTTGCCCGTATGCTTATTTTAGGATTTTTTGGCCAACTCAAAGGTTGGTGGGACAATTACCTTACCCATGACCAACGTCAAGCAATATTAATTGTTACCCTCGTCCAACTCCAATAGATCTACAATTAGAAGAACACCATTATGAGACTCCTTTCTCCTATTTTGGAAGTGACCTACGAGAATGGAATCTTGATGGCAAATCAAATTACCAAATTCTTAACCTCGGCCCACACATGGTTATGGCTGCTAATGCAACCCTCGCCAAACACCCTTCTAATAATAATGATAGTACTGTTGCCCGTATGCTTATTTTAGGATTTTTTGGCCAACTCAAAGGTTGGTGGGACAATTACCTTACCCATGACCAACGTCAAGCAATATTAATTGTTACCCTCGTCCAACTCCAATAGATCTACAATTAGAAGAACACCATTATGAGACTCCTTTCTCCTATTTTGGAAGTGACCTACGAGAATGGAATCTTGATGGCAAATCAAATTACCAAATTCTTAACCTCGGCCCACACATGGTTATGGCTGCTAATGCAACCCTCGCCAAACACCCTTCTAATAATAATGATAGTACTGTTGCCCGTATGCTTATTTTAGGATTTTTTGGCCAACTCAAAGGTTGGTGGGACAATTACCTTACCCATGACCAACGTCAAGCAATATTAATTGTTACCCTCGTCCAACTCCAATAGATCTACAATTAGAAGAACACCATTATGAGACTCCTTTCTCCTATTTTGGAAGTGACCTACGAGAATGGAATCTTGATGGCAAATCAAATTACCAAATTCTTAACCTCGGCCCACACATGGTTATGGCTGCTAATGCAACCCTCGCCAAACACCCTTCTAATAATAATGATAGTACTGTTGCCCGTATGCTTATTTTAGGATTTTTTGGCCAACTCAAAGGTTGGTGGGACAATTACCTTACCCATGACCAACGTCAAGCAATATTAATTGTTACCCTCGTCCAACTCCAATAGATCTACAATTAGAAGAACACCATTATGAGACTCCTTTCTCCTATTTTGGAAGTGACCTACGAGAATGGAATCTTGATGGCAAATCAAATTACCAAATTCTTAACCTCGGCCCACACATGGTTATGGCTGCTAATGCAACCCTCGCCAAACACCCTTCTAATAATAATGATAGTACTGTTGCCCGTATGCTTATTTTAGGATTTTTTGGCCAACTCAAAGGTTGGTGGGACAATTACCTTACCCATGACCAACGTCAAGCAATATTAATTGTTACCCTCGTCCAACTCCAATAGATCTACAATTAGAAGAACACCATTATGAGACTCCTTTCTCCTATTTTGGAAGTGACCTACGAGAATGGAATCTTGATGGCAAATCAAATTACCAAATTCTTAACCTCGGCCCACACATGGTTATGGCTGCTAATGCAACCCTCGCCAAACACCCTTCTAATAATAATGATAGTACTGTTGCCCGTATGCTTATTTTAGGATTTTTTGGCCAACTCAAAGGTTGGTGGGACAATTACCTTACCCATGACCAACGTCAAGCAATATTAATTGTTACCCTCGTCCAACTCCAATAGATCTACAATTAGAAGAACACCATTATGAGACTCCTTTCTCCTATTTTGGAAGTGACCTACGAGAATGGAATCTTGATGGCAAATCAAATTACCAAATTCTTAACCTCGGCCCACACATGGTTATGGCTGCTAATGCAACCCTCGCCAAACACCCTTCTAATAATAATGATAGTACTGTTGCCCGTATGCTTATTTTAGGATTTTTTGGCCAACTCAAAGGTTGGTGGGACAATTACCTTACCCATGACCAACGTCAAGCAATATTAATTGTTACCCTCGTCCAACTCCAATAGATCTACAATTAGAAGAACACCATTATGAGACTCCTTTCTCCTATTTTGGAAGTGACCTACGAGAATGGAATCTTGATGGCAAATCAAATTACCAAATTCTTAACCTCGGCCCACACATGGTTATGGCTGCTAATGCAACCCTCGCCAAACACCCTTCTAATAATAATGATAGTACTGTTGCCCGTATGCTTATTTTAGGATTTTTTGGCCAACTCAAAGGTTGGTGGGACAATTACCTTACCCATGACCAACGTCAAGCAATATTAATTGTTACCCTCGTCCAACTCCAATAGATCTACAATTAGAAGAACACCATTATGAGACTCCTTTCTCCTATTTTGGAAGTGACCTACGAGAATGGAATCTTGATGGCAAATCAAATTACCAAATTCTTAACCTCGGCCCACACATGGTTATGGCTGCTAATGCAACCCTCGCCAAACACCCTTCTAATAATAATGATAGTACTGTTGCCCGTATGCTTATTTTAGGATTTTTTGGCCAACTCAAAGGTTGGTGGGACAATTACCTTACCCATGACCAACGTCAAGCAATATTAATTGTTACCCTCGTCCAACTCCAATAGATCTACAATTAGAAGAACACCATTATGAGACTCCTTTCTCCTATTTTGGAAGTGACCTACGAGAATGGAATCTTGATGGCAAATCAAATTACCAAATTCTTAACCTCGGCCCACACATGGTTATGGCTGCTAATGCAACCCTCGCCAAACACCCTTCTAATAATAATGATAGTACTGTTGCCCGTATGCTTATTTTAGGATTTTTTGGCCAACTCAAAGGTTGGTGGGACAATTACCTTACCCATGACCAACGTCAAGCAATATTAATTGTTACCCTCGTCCAACTCCAATAGATCTACAATTAGAAGAACACCATTATGAGACTCCTTTCTCCTATTTTGGAAGTGACCTACGAGAATGGAATCTTGATGGCAAATCAAATTACCAAATTCTTAACCTCGGCCCACACATGGTTATGGCTGCTAATGCAACCCTCGCCAAACACCCTTCTAATAATAATGATAGTACTGTTGCCCGTATGCTTATTTTAGGATTTTTTGGCCAACTCAAAGGTTGGTGGGACAATTACCTTACCCATGACCAACGTCAAGCAATATTAATTGTTACCCTCGTCCAACTCCAATAGATCTACAATTAGAAGAACACCATTATGAGACTCCTTTCTCCTATTTTGGAAGTGACCTACGAGAATGGAATCTTGATGGCAAATCAAATTACCAAATTCTTAACCTCGGCCCACACATGGTTATGGCTGCTAATGCAACCCTCGCCAAACACCCTTCTAATAATAATGATAGTACTGTTGCCCGTATGCTTATTTTAGGATTTTTTGGCCAACTCAAAGGTTGGTGGGACAATTACCTTACCCATGACCAACGTCAAGCAATATTAATTGTTACCCTCGTCCAACTCCAATAGATCTACAATTAGAAGAACACCATTATGAGACTCCTTTCTCCTATTTTGGAAGTGACCTACGAGAATGGAATCTTGATGGCAAATCAAATTACCAAATTCTTAACCTCGGCCCACACATGGTTATGGCTGCTAATGCAACCCTCGCCAAACACCCTTCTAATAATAATGATAGTACTGTTGCCCGTATGCTTATTTTAGGATTTTTTGGCCAACTCAAAGGTTGGTGGGACAATTACCTTACCCATGACCAACGTCAAGCAATATTAATTGTTACCCTCGTCCAACTCCAATAGATCTACAATTAGAAGAACACCATTATGAGACTCCTTTCTCCTATTTTGGAAGTGACCTACGAGAATGGAATCTTGATGGCAAATCAAATTACCAAATTCTTAACCTCGGCCCACACATGGTTATGGCTGCTAATGCAACCCTCGCCAAACACCCTTCTAATAATAATGATAGTACTGTTGCCCGTATGCTTATTTTAGGATTTTTTGGCCAACTCAAAGGTTGGTGGGACAATTACCTTACCCATGACCAACGTCAAGCAATATTAATTGTTACCCTCGTCCAACTCCAATAGATCTACAATTAGAAGAACACCATTATGAGACTCCTTTCTCCTATTTTGGAAGTGACCTACGAGAATGGAATCTTGATGGCAAATCAAATTACCAAATTCTTAACCTCGGCCCACACATGGTTATGGCTGCTAATGCAACCCTCGCCAAACACCCTTCTAATAATAATGATAGTACTGTTGCCCGTATGCTTATTTTAGGATTTTTTGGCCAACTCAAAGGTTGGTGGGACAATTACCTTACCCATGACCAACGTCAAGCAATATTAATTGTTACCCTCGTCCAACTCCAATAGATCTACAATTAGAAGAACACCATTATGAGACTCCTTTCTCCTATTTTGGAAGTGACCTACGAGAATGGAATCTTGATGGCAAATCAAATTACCAAATTCTTAACCTCGGCCCACACATGGTTATGGCTGCTAATGCAACCCTCGCCAAACACCCTTCTAATAATAATGATAGTACTGTTGCCCGTATGCTTATTTTAGGATTTTTTGGCCAACTCAAAGGTTGGTGGGACAATTACCTTACCCATGACCAACGTCAAGCAATATTAATTGTTACCCTCGTCCAACTCCAATAGATCTACAATTAGAAGAACACCATTATGAGACTCCTTTCTCCTATTTTGGAAGTGACCTACGAGAATGGAATCTTGATGGCAAATCAAATTACCAAATTCTTAACCTCGGCCCACACATGGTTATGGCTGCTAATGCAACCCTCGCCAAACACCCTTCTAATAATAATGATAGTACTGTTGCCCGTATGCTTATTTTAGGATTTTTTGGCCAACTCAAAGGTTGGTGGGACAATTACCTTACCCATGACCAACGTCAAGCAATATTAATTGTTACCCTCGTCCAACTCCAATAGATCTACAATTAGAAGAACACCATTATGAGACTCCTTTCTCCTATTTTGGAAGTGACCTACGAGAATGGAATCTTGATGGCAAATCAAATTACCAAATTCTTAACCTCGGCCCACACATGGTTATGGCTGCTAATGCAACCCTCGCCAAACACCCTTCTAATAATAATGATAGTACTGTTGCCCGTATGCTTATTTTAGGATTTTTTGGCCAACTCAAAGGTTGGTGGGACAATTACCTTACCCATGACCAACGTCAAGCAATATTAATTGTTACCCTCGTCCAACTCCAATAGATCTACAATTAGAAGAACACCATTATGAGACTCCTTTCTCCTATTTTGGAAGTGACCTACGAGAATGGAATCTTGATGGCAAATCAAATTACCAAATTCTTAACCTCGGCCCACACATGGTTATGGCTGCTAATGCAACCCTCGCCAAACACCCTTCTAATAATAATGATAGTACTGTTGCCCGTATGCTTATTTTAGGATTTTTTGGCCAACTCAAAGGTTGGTGGGACAATTACCTTACCCATGACCAACGTCAAGCAATATTAATTGTTACCCTCGTCCAACTCCAATAGATCTACAATTAGAAGAACACCATTATGAGACTCCTTTCTCCTATTTTGGAAGTGACCTACGAGAATGGAATCTTGATGGCAAATCAAATTACCAAATTCTTAACCTCGGCCCACACATGGTTATGGCTGCTAATGCAACCCTCGCCAAACACCCTTCTAATAATAATGATAGTACTGTTGCCCGTATGCTTATTTTAGGATTTTTTGGCCAACTCAAAGGTTGGTGGGACAATTACCTTACCCATGACCAACGTCAAGCAATATTAATTGTTACCCTCGTCCAACTCCAATAGATCTACAATTAGAAGAACACCATTATGAGACTCCTTTCTCCTATTTTGGAAGTGACCTACGAGAATGGAATCTTGATGGCAAATCAAATTACCAAATTCTTAACCTCGGCCCACACATGGTTATGGCTGCTAATGCAACCCTCGCCAAACACCCTTCTAATAATAATGATAGTACTGTTGCCCGTATGCTTATTTTAGGATTTTTTGGCCAACTCAAAGGTTGGTGGGACAATTACCTTACCCATGACCAACGTCAAGCAATATTAATTGTTACCCTCGTCCAACTCCAATAGATCTACAATTAGAAGAACACCATTATGAGACTCCTTTCTCCTATTTTGGAAGTGACCTACGAGAATGGAATCTTGATGGCAAATCAAATTACCAAATTCTTAACCTCGGCCCACACATGGTTATGGCTGCTAATGCAACCCTCGCCAAACACCCTTCTAATAATAATGATAGTACTGTTGCCCGTATGCTTATTTTAGGATTTTTTGGCCAACTCAAAGGTTGGTGGGACAATTACCTTACCCATGACCAACGTCAAGCAATATTAATTGTTACCCTCGTCCAACTCCAATAGATCTACAATTAGAAGAACACCATTATGAGACTCCTTTCTCCTATTTTGGAAGTGACCTACGAGAATGGAATCTTGATGGCAAATCAAATTACCAAATTCTTAACCTCGGCCCACACATGGTTATGGCTGCTAATGCAACCCTCGCCAAACACCCTTCTAATAATAATGATAGTACTGTTGCCCGTATGCTTATTTTAGGATTTTTTGGCCAACTCAAAGGTTGGTGGGACAATTACCTTACCCATGACCAACGTCAAGCAATATTAATTGTTACCCTCGTCCAACTCCAATAGATCTACAATTAGAAGAACACCATTATGAGACTCCTTTCTCCTATTTTGGAAGTGACCTACGAGAATGGAATCTTGATGGCAAATCAAATTACCAAATTCTTAACCTCGGCCCACACATGGTTATGGCTGCTAATGCAACCCTCGCCAAACACCCTTCTAATAATAATGATAGTACTGTTGCCCGTATGCTTATTTTAGGATTTTTTGGCCAACTCAAAGGTTGGTGGGACAATTACCTTACCCATGACCAACGTCAAGCAATATTAATTGTTACCCTCGTCCAACTCCAATAGATCTACAATTAGAAGAACACCATTATGAGACTCCTTTCTCCTATTTTGGAAGTGACCTACGAGAATGGAATCTTGATGGCAAATCAAATTACCAAATTCTTAACCTCGGCCCACACATGGTTATGGCTGCTAATGCAACCCTCGCCAAACACCCTTCTAATAATAATGATAGTACTGTTGCCCGTATGCTTATTTTAGGATTTTTTGGCCAACTCAAAGGTTGGTGGGACAATTACCTTACCCATGACCAACGTCAAGCAATATTAATTGTTACCCTCGTCCAACTCCAATAGATCTACAATTAGAAGAACACCATTATGAGACTCCTTTCTCCTATTTTGGAAGTGACCTACGAGAATGGAATCTTGATGGCAAATCAAATTACCAAATTCTTAACCTCGGCCCACACATGGTTATGGCTGCTAATGCAACCCTCGCCAAACACCCTTCTAATAATAATGATAGTACTGTTGCCCGTATGCTTATTTTAGGATTTTTTGGCCAACTCAAAGGTTGGTGGGACAATTACCTTACCCATGACCAACGTCAAGCAATATTAATTGTTACCCTCGTCCAACTCCAAT
Organism: Camellia sinensis; assembly: GCF_004153795.1. Classification (NCBI taxonomy): domain Eukaryota; kingdom Viridiplantae; phylum Streptophyta; class Magnoliopsida; order Ericales; family Theaceae; genus Camellia; species Camellia sinensis. Next base: position 2,834,471 of record NW_021024954.1, on the reverse strand, counting down.
AGATCTACAATTAGAAGAACACCATTATGAGACTCCTTTCTCCTATTTTGGAAGTGACCTACGAGAATGGAATCTTGATGGCAAATCAAATTACCAAATTCTTAACCTCGGCCCACACATGGTTATGGCTGCTAATGCAACCCTCGCCAAACACCCTTCTAATAATAATGATAGTACTGTTGCCCGTATGCTTATTTTAGGATTTTTTGGCCAACTCAAAGGTTGGTGGGACAATTACCTTACCCATGACCAACGTCAAGCAATATTAATTGTTACCCTCGTCCAACTCCAATAGATCTACAATTAGAAGAACACCATTATGAGACTCCTTTCTCCTATTTTGGAAGTGACCTACGAGAATGGAATCTTGATGGCAAATCAAATTACCAAATTCTTAACCTCGGCCCACACATGGTTATGGCTGCTAATGCAACCCTCGCCAAACACCCTTCTAATAATAATGATAGTACTGTTGCCCGTATGCTTATTTTAGGATTTTTTGGCCAACTCAAAGGTTGGTGGGACAATTACCTTACCCATGACCAACGTCAAGCAATATTAATTGTTACCCTCGTCCAACTCCAATAGATCTACAATTAGAAGAACACCATTATGAGACTCCTTTCTCCTATTTTGGAAGTGACCTACGAGAATGGAATCTTGATGGCAAATCAAATTACCAAATTCTTAACCTCGGCCCACACATGGTTATGGCTGCTAATGCAACCCTCGCCAAACACCCTTCTAATAATAATGATAGTACTGTTGCCCGTATGCTTATTTTAGGATTTTTTGGCCAACTCAAAGGTTGGTGGGACAATTACCTTACCCATGACCAACGTCAAGCAATATTAATTGTTACCCTCGTCCAACTCCAATAGATCTACAATTAGAAGAACACCATTATGAGACTCCTTTCTCCTATTTTGGAAGTGACCTACGAGAATGGAATCTTGATGGCAAATCAAATTACCAAATTCTTAACCTCGGCCCACACATGGTTATGGCTGCTAATGCAACCCTCGCCAAACACCCTTCTAATAATAATGATAGTACTGTTGCCCGTATGCTTATTTTAGGATTTTTTGGCCAACTCAAAGGTTGGTGGGACAATTACCTTACCCATGACCAACGTCAAGCAATATTAATTGTTACCCTCGTCCAACTCCAATAGATCTACAATTAGAAGAACACCATTATGAGACTCCTTTCTCCTATTTTGGAAGTGACCTACGAGAATGGAATCTTGATGGCAAATCAAATTACCAAATTCTTAACCTCGGCCCACACATGGTTATGGCTGCTAATGCAACCCTCGCCAAACACCCTTCTAATAATAATGATAGTACTGTTGCCCGTATGCTTATTTTAGGATTTTTTGGCCAACTCAAAGGTTGGTGGGACAATTACCTTACCCATGACCAACGTCAAGCAATATTAATTGTTACCCTCGTCCAACTCCAATAGATCTACAATTAGAAGAACACCATTATGAGACTCCTTTCTCCTATTTTGGAAGTGACCTACGAGAATGGAATCTTGATGGCAAATCAAATTACCAAATTCTTAACCTCGGCCCACACATGGTTATGGCTGCTAATGCAACCCTCGCCAAACACCCTTCTAATAATAATGATAGTACTGTTGCCCGTATGCTTATTTTAGGATTTTTTGGCCAACTCAAAGGTTGGTGGGACAATTACCTTACCCATGACCAACGTCAAGCAATATTAATTGTTACCCTCGTCCAACTCCAATAGATCTACAATTAGAAGAACACCATTATGAGACTCCTTTCTCCTATTTTGGAAGTGACCTACGAGAATGGAATCTTGATGGCAAATCAAATTACCAAATTCTTAACCTCGGCCCACACATGGTTATGGCTGCTAATGCAACCCTCGCCAAACACCCTTCTAATAATAATGATAGTACTGTTGCCCGTATGCTTATTTTAGGATTTTTTGGCCAACTCAAAGGTTGGTGGGACAATTACCTTACCCATGACCAACGTCAAGCAATATTAATTGTTACCCTCGTCCAACTCCAATAGATCTACAATTAGAAGAACACCATTATGAGACTCCTTTCTCCTATTTTGGAAGTGACCTACGAGAATGGAATCTTGATGGCAAATCAAATTACCAAATTCTTAACCTCGGCCCACACATGGTTATGGCTGCTAATGCAACCCTCGCCAAACACCCTTCTAATAATAATGATAGTACTGTTGCCCGTATGCTTATTTTAGGATTTTTTGGCCAACTCAAAGGTTGGTGGGACAATTACCTTACCCATGACCAACGTCAAGCAATATTAATTGTTACCCTCGTCCAACTCCAATAGATCTACAATTAGAAGAACACCATTATGAGACTCCTTTCTCCTATTTTGGAAGTGACCTACGAGAATGGAATCTTGATGGCAAATCAAATTACCAAATTCTTAACCTCGGCCCACACATGGTTATGGCTGCTAATGCAACCCTCGCCAAACACCCTTCTAATAATAATGATAGTACTGTTGCCCGTATGCTTATTTTAGGATTTTTTGGCCAACTCAAAGGTTGGTGGGACAATTACCTTACCCATGACCAACGTCAAGCAATATTAATTGTTACCCTCGTCCAACTCCAATAGATCTACAATTAGAAGAACACCATTATGAGACTCCTTTCTCCTATTTTGGAAGTGACCTACGAGAATGGAATCTTGATGGCAAATCAAATTACCAAATTCTTAACCTCGGCCCACACATGGTTATGGCTGCTAATGCAACCCTCGCCAAACACCCTTCTAATAATAATGATAGTACTGTTGCCCGTATGCTTATTTTAGGATTTTTTGGCCAACTCAAAGGTTGGTGGGACAATTACCTTACCCATGACCAACGTCAAGCAATATTAATTGTTACCCTCGTCCAACTCCAATAGATCTACAATTAGAAGAACACCATTATGAGACTCCTTTCTCCTATTTTGGAAGTGACCTACGAGAATGGAATCTTGATGGCAAATCAAATTACCAAATTCTTAACCTCGGCCCACACATGGTTATGGCTGCTAATGCAACCCTCGCCAAACACCCTTCTAATAATAATGATAGTACTGTTGCCCGTATGCTTATTTTAGGATTTTTTGGCCAACTCAAAGGTTGGTGGGACAATTACCTTACCCATGACCAACGTCAAGCAATATTAATTGTTACCCTCGTCCAACTCCAATAGATCTACAATTAGAAGAACACCATTATGAGACTCCTTTCTCCTATTTTGGAAGTGACCTACGAGAATGGAATCTTGATGGCAAATCAAATTACCAAATTCTTAACCTCGGCCCACACATGGTTATGGCTGCTAATGCAACCCTCGCCAAACACCCTTCTAATAATAATGATAGTACTGTTGCCCGTATGCTTATTTTAGGATTTTTTGGCCAACTCAAAGGTTGGTGGGACAATTACCTTACCCATGACCAACGTCAAGCAATATTAATTGTTACCCTCGTCCAACTCCAATAGATCTACAATTAGAAGAACACCATTATGAGACTCCTTTCTCCTATTTTGGAAGTGACCTACGAGAATGGAATCTTGATGGCAAATCAAATTACCAAATTCTTAACCTCGGCCCACACATGGTTATGGCTGCTAATGCAACCCTCGCCAAACACCCTTCTAATAATAATGATAGTACTGTTGCCCGTATGCTTATTTTAGGATTTTTTGGCCAACTCAAAGGTTGGTGGGACAATTACCTTACCCATGACCAACGTCAAGCAATATTAATTGTTACCCTCGTCCAACTCCAATAGATCTACAATTAGAAGAACACCATTATGAGACTCCTTTCTCCTATTTTGGAAGTGACCTACGAGAATGGAATCTTGATGGCAAATCAAATTACCAAATTCTTAACCTCGGCCCACACATGGTTATGGCTGCTAATGCAACCCTCGCCAAACACCCTTCTAATAATAATGATAGTACTGTTGCCCGTATGCTTATTTTAGGATTTTTTGGCCAACTCAAAGGTTGGTGGGACAATTACCTTACCCATGACCAACGTCAAGCAATATTAATTGTTACCCTCGTCCAACTCCAATAGATCTACAATTAGAAGAACACCATTATGAGACTCCTTTCTCCTATTTTGGAAGTGACCTACGAGAATGGAATCTTGATGGCAAATCAAATTACCAAATTCTTAACCTCGGCCCACACATGGTTATGGCTGCTAATGCAACCCTCGCCAAACACCCTTCTAATAATAATGATAGTACTGTTGCCCGTATGCTTATTTTAGGATTTTTTGGCCAACTCAAAGGTTGGTGGGACAATTACCTTACCCATGACCAACGTCAAGCAATATTAATTGTTACCCTCGTCCAACTCCAATAGATCTACAATTAGAAGAACACCATTATGAGACTCCTTTCTCCTATTTTGGAAGTGACCTACGAGAATGGAATCTTGATGGCAAATCAAATTACCAAATTCTTAACCTCGGCCCACACATGGTTATGGCTGCTAATGCAACCCTCGCCAAACACCCTTCTAATAATAATGATAGTACTGTTGCCCGTATGCTTATTTTAGGATTTTTTGGCCAACTCAAAGGTTGGTGGGACAATTACCTTACCCATGACCAACGTCAAGCAATATTAATTGTTACCCTCGTCCAACTCCAATAGATCTACAATTAGAAGAACACCATTATGAGACTCCTTTCTCCTATTTTGGAAGTGACCTACGAGAATGGAATCTTGATGGCAAATCAAATTACCAAATTCTTAACCTCGGCCCACACATGGTTATGGCTGCTAATGCAACCCTCGCCAAACACCCTTCTAATAATAATGATAGTACTGTTGCCCGTATGCTTATTTTAGGATTTTTTGGCCAACTCAAAGGTTGGTGGGACAATTACCTTACCCATGACCAACGTCAAGCAATATTAATTGTTACCCTCGTCCAACTCCAATAGATCTACAATTAGAAGAACACCATTATGAGACTCCTTTCTCCTATTTTGGAAGTGACCTACGAGAATGGAATCTTGATGGCAAATCAAATTACCAAATTCTTAACCTCGGCCCACACATGGTTATGGCTGCTAATGCAACCCTCGCCAAACACCCTTCTAATAATAATGATAGTACTGTTGCCCGTATGCTTATTTTAGGATTTTTTGGCCAACTCAAAGGTTGGTGGGACAATTACCTTACCCATGACCAACGTCAAGCAATATTAATTGTTACCCTCGTCCAACTCCAATAGATCTACAATTAGAAGAACACCATTATGAGACTCCTTTCTCCTATTTTGGAAGTGACCTACGAGAATGGAATCTTGATGGCAAATCAAATTACCAAATTCTTAACCTCGGCCCACACATGGTTATGGCTGCTAATGCAACCCTCGCCAAACACCCTTCTAATAATAATGATAGTACTGTTGCCCGTATGCTTATTTTAGGATTTTTTGGCCAACTCAAAGGTTGGTGGGACAATTACCTTACCCATGACCAACGTCAAGCAATATTAATTGTTACCCTCGTCCAACTCCAATAGATCTACAATTAGAAGAACACCATTATGAGACTCCTTTCTCCTATTTTGGAAGTGACCTACGAGAATGGAATCTTGATGGCAAATCAAATTACCAAATTCTTAACCTCGGCCCACACATGGTTATGGCTGCTAATGCAACCCTCGCCAAACACCCTTCTAATAATAATGATAGTACTGTTGCCCGTATGCTTATTTTAGGATTTTTTGGCCAACTCAAAGGTTGGTGGGACAATTACCTTACCCATGACCAACGTCAAGCAATATTAATTGTTACCCTCGTCCAACTCCAATAGATCTACAATTAGAAGAACACCATTATGAGACTCCTTTCTCCTATTTTGGAAGTGACCTACGAGAATGGAATCTTGATGGCAAATCAAATTACCAAATTCTTAACCTCGGCCCACACATGGTTATGGCTGCTAATGCAACCCTCGCCAAACACCCTTCTAATAATAATGATAGTACTGTTGCCCGTATGCTTATTTTAGGATTTTTTGGCCAACTCAAAGGTTGGTGGGACAATTACCTTACCCATGACCAACGTCAAGCAATATTAATTGTTACCCTCGTCCAACTCCAATAGATCTACAATTAGAAGAACACCATTATGAGACTCCTTTCTCCTATTTTGGAAGTGACCTACGAGAATGGAATCTTGATGGCAAATCAAATTACCAAATTCTTAACCTCGGCCCACACATGGTTATGGCTGCTAATGCAACCCTCGCCAAACACCCTTCTAATAATAATGATAGTACTGTTGCCCGTATGCTTATTTTAGGATTTTTTGGCCAACTCAAAGGTTGGTGGGACAATTACCTTACCCATGACCAACGTCAAGCAATATTAATTGTTACCCTCGTCCAACTCCAATAGATCTACAATTAGAAGAACACCATTATGAGACTCCTTTCTCCTATTTTGGAAGTGACCTACGAGAATGGAATCTTGATGGCAAATCAAATTACCAAATTCTTAACCTCGGCCCACACATGGTTATGGCTGCTAATGCAACCCTCGCCAAACACCCTTCTAATAATAATGATAGTACTGTTGCCCGTATGCTTATTTTAGGATTTTTTGGCCAACTCAAAGGTTGGTGGGACAATTACCTTACCCATGACCAACGTCAAGCAACATTAATCGTTGTTAAAAGAGACCACAACGATATCCCCATTTTAGATCCTACGACACGCCAACCTACTAGTGATGTAGTTACCACTTTAGTTACCACAATCACTTAACATTTTATTGGAAATACCCAAATTGTTCTTGAACGATCCAAAGAACTTCTCATCAATTTACGTTGTCCAACCCTTACCCATTTCTGTTGGTATAAGGATATTTTCCTGTCCAAACTTTATCAACGACATGATACAAACCAAGATTTTTGGAAAGAATGATTCATGGTTGGTCTTCCAACATTATTTGCTAAAAAGGTTAAAACCCGTATTCGTGGAAAACACAATGGTCAAATTCCATATAACCAATTGTTGGAAAAAATGGGTTTTTGGTGACTTTAATTAAATATTAAAGTGGGTCCCAACCATCTATTATGTTGGGTTCAAGTGGGTCTAAATACTTTGCAATGAGATCTTTGCACCACAAAAAGAATGGTTTTTGAGAATTGAATGAGAAATTACCTCATGAAGTTAGCTTCATGAAAGAGGTAGTGGGATTAGTGTGTATAATATGTTTGTAACTCCTACAATATTGCATAGGTTGATAGTGCATTAGTGACCACCCATAAAGGTAGGTTAATGGTGCATTAGTGACCAGCCATAAAGGTTGGAGGCTCCTCCTCTCTCCCTTATACATGTATAAATTGAGACCCTCTTGTTTAGTCTCAACACAAAATTTTTTGTTTCCATGTTACAAGTCAGTTTGCCAGAAAGTTCTTATAGTGAGAGAGTGTTGCCACGATTTTTGTTCGCTAAGCTAGATAGAGAGTGCTTCTGCCGTAATTAGTTTTTGACCATCGTATCTTGGGAGATAGACGCCGGAATTCCTCAAGCACTCGACTCGTGAGGCAGCAAAAATCTGTTTTAAGGAAACTGCTACAATGCAGGCTTCGGTTTGCTTTCTTTACCATTTTATTGTATTGTGTATTTCTGTTGTAATTTAGTTTTAATTCTCAGCATGTGTTCTTGGTATATAATTTTGATTTATTCGTGAATTTATGTATTTAATTTCACAATTTGAACAACAATCTTAAAATAGATTATATGTGTTTCCCATGAAATTAAACAAATAGATTCATCTAGTAACTTAGATATATGTATATATATATATATATATATATATGGCTGCTATTGTTTTGTTCCCTGGAAACTTTGTTGTGTTAGATTTAAATAAATAAATAATTGTTGCTTAGTTGTTTATTTGATGTACATGCTAGTCTTTCCGAGACAGTCCTTAGACTTTACATATATAGCTACTATTTGTATGAGACATCCATGATTAGCCTGTTCATTTATATTCCAAACCCATACTATTTCTTGTATATTAGTGCATGAGTGGAAATTTTGGAGCATAGTAAGCCCACTCTTGCATGCATGTTAATTTTTTGTTTCCAACTTTCGGACCAACTGGGCATAGCCTACTAAATAAATTCTTGATTGGGTTTGTGTGTTATATATTAGTTATTTTAGATTTCATAGCAGTAGGCTACTATGGCATGCTTAGAATTACAATAATAAATAAACAAAGTAACATATATACATGCTAGTCACAGCCATGCTCAGATTTACTCACTGTTTGTATATTGTGTCGTTGGCGATTATTTTTTTTTATTGTAAATTATGCAATGTTATGTTTTACTTGTTCAATTGATTAGAAAGCTTTATTTCTAAATCGAATAATATAATTTCCATGATTATGCAATTTTTGACATTTAATTTATTTTCTAGAATTATTTGCATGTTAATTGCTAAAATTATCTATATTGCTTAAGTTGCATGTTTCTGGTTTTACAATATGATATACATGTTAAATTGCTTTCTAATTTTCTAGTGTATTTGCATGATTTTAATTGCTAGAATTATTTACATGTTTAAATTCATTTATAACTCATGGCAATTAATTTTAATTTAATTTTGGAGTTATAATTTTTTTTTTGTAACTTGTCTAAATTTATGTAGATAATTATTGTGTTATAATTTCCAACAACTCTTGTCAATTAATTTAGTTTAATTTTAGAGTTATAAACTTTGTAATTTATTTGGAAGTTATAAGTTTAATTGTATAAACATAATTAGTTTTGTTGTTAAATTAATTGATTAGTTTACAAGTTTCTTTAGATTATTTGTTTGTATTTTGTTGTAGTTTGCTACTAACCTTCTTTGTAGGCATATCTATGCTAAAGGGAATGGAAACAATAGAAATCCAAATGAATAGGATTTGGGAATGTCAAATAAAAAATTTGGACTACTTACAATCCTCAATTGGATTGGTTTACTCGTTTTGGACTGAAGCAATTTGTTTTGCTTGAGAATTTGTGACGGTTGTTTTACCATTATGTAAAAGCAAGTTTTATTTACTTGTAATTGTTGTAGTAATTTTTTTCTTCATTGCTTGTAATTTGGATAACAATTTTTAAATTGCTTGTAAGTGTTGGAACTTGGTTTGTTTTAACCTAGTTCATCCATTGGAAAACGTAATTCTAAAAATTGTTTCTCATAGACTAGGAGTCAACATGCTCTTGAAAGTTTTGTCAAAAGGTTAACTGGGTTTTAAGTGGGACTGATGTGACCCCTTCAGTCTTCCTGGAAACATTCTTGACCACATTCGATTCTAGGTTTAGTGGTGAGACTAATTTTGAATTAACTTTTCAACTGTAGGATTTTCTAGTGTTAAGTTTAATTTATGAAAACACAGAAAGTGATATTCTATTGTATTTTTCAGAAATAGCAACTATCACCAATGATGCTGCTACTGTTAATGTTGGTGGAGATCTGAACCCTAGGGCAACTGACTTGCCAACCCCAATTGTGACCTCTATGGTCAACCCTGGTGTTATTCCGGTTGTTTTGGGAGGACTGCTCAATCACCATGAACGCCCAGATAAATTTGTTGTGCTGAACTTCAAGAGATGGTAGCAATATATGTTGTTCTACTTGACCACACTGAACCTTGCAAAAGTTTTGAGCGAGGATCCTCTAGCCCTAGTAGAGAATGAGCCAGACAGGTAGAAGGTCGTGGCGCTTGACACATGGAAGCAAACAGACTATCTTTGCCAGAACTATGTGTTCAACAACTTGGTAGACTTGCTCTACAGTGTGTTTTGTGCCAAGAGCTCAGTAAAGGAGTTATTGGAATTTCTAGACAATAAATACAGGATTAAGGATGCCGGAGCAAAAAAAAATTATCCTTGGCCGGTTCCTGGACTTTAAAATGACATATTCAAAAACTGTGATAAGCCAAGTCCAAGAGTTCCAAGTGATCTTGCATGAAATTCATGCTGAGGGGATGCCTTTGAACGAGTCATTCCAAGTTGCTGTGATCATTAAGAAACTTCCCAATGGTTGGAAGGGCTTCAAGAACTACTTGAAGCACATGCGCAAGGAAATGTCAGTTGAAGAGCTAGTTGTCCGACTACCGGATTGATGAGGATAATAGAAAGAAAGAAGGGAGTCCCTCCTCTGTGAAGGTCAATGTCATTGAGCATAACAAATCTTTTGGGGTGAGGAAGAAGCCTCTTGTGAACAAGGGCTCAAAGCTGGGGCCAAGGGGTGGTGTTGCAAAGAAGCCGGCATACAAGCCGCAGGAACTTGGTTATCGGTTCTTAGGGAAGTGCTACAACTGTGGTAGTCAGGGGCATCGGGCTAGTGACTGTCGCAAGTAAAAAAAGCCATACAAGACCAAACCTCGTGCTCACATGGCAGATATGCAAGAGCACTCCCATGATGAGGATGACATGCACTTGTCTGCCGTTGTCTCTGAGGTGAATCTGGTAGGTTCAAACCCAAGAGAATGGTGGATTGATACAAGGGCTACACGCCACATCTGCTCCAAGAAGAAGCTATTTATAACTTTTGAGCTAGTTACAAATGGTGAGAAGTTGTTTATAGGAAACTCTGCTATCTCAATTGTTGAGGGGAAAGGAAAGACGGTCTTGAAGTTGACCTCAATAAAGGAGCTGACCTTGAACGAAGTCCTGCATGTTCCGGACATTCGTAATAATCTTGTCTCAGGATCTTTTCTCAGTAAACATGGTTTTCGCATGGTCTTCGAGTCCGACAAGGTCGTTCTGACCAAGAGCGGAGTGTATGTAGGGAAGGGATATATGTTGGGGGGTATGTTCAAACTCAATGTAATGACTATTATCCCAAAGATGAATAAAAATGCATCTTCTTCTGCTTACATGCTTGAGTCTTCCAATTTGTGGCATGGTAGACTAGGACATGTGAACTTTGAATCTTTACATAGATTAATCAAGTTAGATCACATACCATCTTTTAAGATTAATCCGAAACACAAGTGTGAAACTTGTGTTGAAACGAAGTTGACAAGATCTTCGTTTCATTCTATTGAAAGAAGTTTAGAGCTGTTGGACTTAGTGCATAGTGATGTATGTGACTTAAAGTTTATACAATCACATGGCGGCAATAAGTACTTCATCACTTTTGTTGATGATTGCACTAAATATTGTTATGTGTATTTGCTCAAAAGCAAAGATGAGGCTATTGACAAGTTTGTTCTCTATAAGAATAAAGTTGAGAATCAATTAGGCCGCAAGATCAAGGCTTTAAGAAGTGATCGCGGTGGTGAGTATGAATCACCATTTATTGAGATTTGTGCTCAATCCGAGATTATCCATCAAATCACGGCGCCTTATTCTCCTCAGTCAAATGGGATTGATGAGAGGAAGAATAGGATGATAAAGGAGATGATAAATGCAATGTTGATAAGCTCTGGATTGCCATAGAACTTGTAGGGGGAAGTAATTCTCTCTGTGAATTACATTCTAATTAGAATCCCTCAGAAGAAAATAGACAAGATTCCATATGAATTATGGAAAGGCCGCAAGCCTTCTTATAATTTCCTATGAATATGGGGGTGTCTTGCAAAAGTGGCAGTACCTACAACCAAGTGGGTTAAGATAGGTCCGAAAACCATGGATTGTATAATCATTGGTTATGCACAGAATAGTAGTGCATATAGGTTTCTTGTGCACAAGTCTGATATTTCAGATATCCAAAAGAATACCATAATGGAGTCAAGGAATGCTTCTTTTTTTGAAGACATATTTTCTTGCCAAACCCGAGGAGATGATCAAAGTTCTGAGAAGGAACTTGAAAATGATCAAGATGATGATCAAATAGATGATCAAGATGAGGAAGTAGATGAGCCAAGAAGGAGTAAGAGGGCTAGGACTGCTAAGTCCTTTGGCCCGGACTTCTTGACTTATATGTTAGAGGGAGAACCTTGAACTTTCCATGAAGTTGTGACTTCACCAAAAAGTCCCTTATGGAAAAAAGATATTAAAAGTGAAATTGACTCCATCTTATAGAACCATACTTAGGAGTTGGGTTGATCTACCCCCAGACAGTAAGGCCTTGGGGAGTAAGTGGATTGTTAGAAGAAAGATAAAGGTTGATGAGTTAATTGATAAATATAAAGCTAGGCTACTTATCAAATGATACAGGCAGCGAGAAGGCCTGGATTACTTTGATACGTATTCACATGTGACAAGGATTACATCCATTCGCATGGTGATTGCGATAGCTGCTTTACGTGGTCTAGAGATACATTAGATGGATGTAAAGACAGCTTTCTTAAATGCAGATTTAGATGAAGAAATCTACATGGAACAACCCGAGGGGTTTTCAGCTCCAGGGGAAAATAAGAAAGTCTGTAAGCTTGTCAAATCATTATATGGTTTGAAACAAGCGCCTAAGCAATGGCATGAGAAGTTTGACAACGCTATGTTGTCAAATGGGTTTAGAATCAATGAGTGTGACAAGTGCGTATATGTTAAAGACACTGACAGAGGTTATGTCATTTTGTGTCTATACGTAGACGACGTACTCATTGTTGGTAGTAATGATGAAATGGTTTGACCTACCAAGAGATTGTTAAACTCTAAGTTTGACATGAAAGATATGGGCCTTGCAAATGTCATTCTAGGTATTAAGATTACCAGAACATCTAGTGGTATTGTACTTTCTCAGTCTTACTATGTTGAGAAGATACTTGAGAAATTCGGTAAATCAAATACAAGTGTGCCTAGAACACCAGTAGACGTGAGTCTACATGTGACCAATAATAATGGTGAGAGTGTCTCTCAGCTAGAATATTCTCGGGTCATTGGAAGTTTAATGCATCTGATGAGTTGTACAAGGCCAGATATACCCTACTTTATTAGCAGGCTTAGTAGATACACGAGTAATCAGAATGCCACTCATTGGAGAGGCATTATGCGGATGTTAGGTTATCTACGCCACACCCAGAATTATGGGTTGCATTATACCAGATACCCAGTGGTACTAGAAGGGTATAGTGATGCTAATTAGATATCTGATATAAAGGACTCCAAATCCACTAGTGGTGATGTATTTACCCTCAGAGGGGCAGCCGTGCCTTGGAAATCTTCCAAGCAAACGTGTATATCGATATCAACGATGAAATCTGAGTTTATTGCTTTGGATAAAGCAACTGAAGAAGCTGAATGGCCTCACCAGTTCGTTGAGGATATTCCACGTTGGCCGAAACCTGTGCCTGCTATCTATATTCATTATGATAGCCAATCGGTGATTGGACAGGCACAGAGTCATATATATAATGGAAAGTCTAGACATATCCATCGTAGACATAATTCCATACGACAACTACTCTCTAATAGAGTTGTCTCTCTAGACTATGTAAAGTCTAAGGACAACATTGCAGATTCGCTAACCAAAGGGTTAACTCTAGAGTTAGTAGAAACGTCGTCAAGAGGAATGGGGTTAAGGCCTTGAGTAATGTTATCGGAACGAAAAACCCAACCTAGTTTGCTGGAGATCCCAAGATCTAGGTTCAAAGGGACAACCTAATTTCGTTTAACGGGTGAGTCACTAAAGAGGTCAATCCTCTTGCTCATTCCTTTGTACAATGATTCCCGATGGAGGTGGAAGGTTAAGCTAATGCTTTTAATGACTTAAATGATATGAACAGTCAACCGTGGTATAATGCAATATCTTATATAGGTCACCTATGTGAGTGCGAAGTGGGGCCGCTTCTTTAAGAATTAGGAAGGCTGAATTCTTTAAAACCACTCACTGAACTAGGCTAGTGTTCTAGAGCCATACCGGACACACCAGTGAGAATAAGAACAATGGTTGGACTAACTCCTATGTGAGGTCTATTGTCTCGGTTTACACAAACGGCAGAACAGTTCAAGACATCACGTTCACTGGTCAGCCAGTAAATCCGATAGGCTTTTACTACGAAAGGTTCAAGGCCAACAACTACCTTTTCTGATGCAGGGTTAGTTTGTGTGCTCTCTCTCCGAGTCTTTGTTATAAACGTTGTCCGTTTTCTTTATTCAGTCAATTTTTATTCATGTGGGGGATTGTTGGAAAAACTGGTTTTTTGGTGACTTTAATGTGAAATTAAAGTAGGTCCCACTCTTTAGTTGAGGTGGGATTAAATAGGTTTAGATTCTTTGTAACAAGGTCTTTAAACAACAAAAAGAATGACCAAAAACCATTAAGAATTGAATTAGAAATTGTCTCATAAAGATGGCCTCATGAATGAGGTATTGAGAATTGTGTATAACTACCAATCCCACAGTGATTGCAGAGAAAAACTTTGATGGCTATTTAAACCTCAAGATTATGAGAAGGGCATGAGCCCTTTGGGGCATCCAAATTTTCCGAAGAAAGGGAGGCATGGATGCTTCAAGGATGGGCTTGGGCCAAGACTATGGTCCAAGTTAGTTATGGCAAAATTGCCACAAGGGCGCAGGCCATCTGCCCGCCCACCTGGATCAGTCTGGATCCGTGGGTTGTGAATCGTGGATCTTGGGACTTGGGCTTGAGGCTTGAGGCTTGTTGGAATGGTTTAGGTTTGGGTTGGGCCGGATTAGTGGTCCACCAACGTAATCTTTTTGGGCCAAGTCTATTGTAGATATACACACTTGTGTATACAGAAAATATATATCTGATATAATTATCCCATCAGTTTTGGTCCATTACTCCAGCAGTTTTGCAGGAGTAATGGCCATTAGTTGCCAGCATTCATGGACATTAGTGGCTAGCCTTTATGGCTAGAGGCTCCTTCTCTCTCCCCTATGGTGTATAAAAAAAGACCCATCTTCCTTGATTTTGGTACAGAATTTTGCTCTTATATTACAGTCTTGTCAGTCTCCATCTATAATATATTCTTCCTATGTGAGAGAGTGCTGCCATTGTTGGTTTGCCAAAGCTAACATAAGGTGTTTCTGCGTTAGCCGGTCTAAACCATCTTATCCTGGGAGACAGAAGTCGACGTTCCTCCAACACCCACGGTGAGGCGGCTAATCTGTTTTAAGGACACTGTGGTATCACACAAAATTTGGTTTGATCTCTTGTTTTCCTTATTTCGATTCCATATGTATTTCTGTTAATCAAGTTTCATGTTTATGTCTTTTAATTGATGAAATATGAATTTAATTATTTCGTGTAATTAGCCAATTTAAACAACAATTGGATCTATACAATCCTGATAGATACATTAATGGAGTTCTTCATTGGGAAGCCAAATCGTATCTGGCTTTGAGCTCTCCAAAGAGCATTGTTTGCTTCAATTTAGCGAAAGAGAAGTACATGGAGATACCGTAGCTCAATTATGGAGATGGAAGTTGTCTATGGAGTTTTGGGATTTTAGGAGGATCAAAATGCCTCCTTTGTGTCCTTGTTTTCAATGGTCAAACATATGCTAATGTCGATGTATAGGCAATGAAGGAATACGAGATTAGAGAGTCTTGGACTAAATAGGTTACCATCTTATATGCATTTTCAGAATTATAAGCTTCTTTGGAGCAGCAAGTATCCTCTGTTCCCAAATAATTCTGTCCCCTGTCCCAAATCACTCACAACCATTGGATCATATGAGAATCCAAGATGTGAAAATCTCAAGACATCCAATGGTTGTGAGTGATTTGGAGCAAGGGAATAGGGTTATTTGGGGACAGAGGATTCTTGCACTCTTTGGAGGATCAAGTTGTACGTAGATCCTTGCCTTTGAGTATTTCAAAGAATGGTGATATTATTTTGTTTGAAATTAATCCGCAATTGGTTTTATACCATCCCAAGTGCCATAATTTAATTTGTTCTATAGCTTCTCGCTTTTTAGCCGGCGATTATTTTTACACCCATGTTGTTAAGAGCCTAGTTTTACCAAAAATATTAGAGATGCTAAAAGTTTTATCAAAATTTCTATCAAATGTCTCACGTAGGTATGAAACTCACATGGAATTCATATTGTGTGAGTTCCACACCCATGTGGAACATTTGGTAAAATTTTTGATAATTTTTTTAAAATTTCTAATATTATCTCAGTTTCACCAAATGCATATAACAATTATATACATCGAGGACAAAGGGTAGTAGAAAACTAACGGTTGTTTCTTCCATTTGATTGATTATTAACATATGTCATATAGAGTTTGATAGCTCAAATGCAGTCCTTTCCCCCCTCCCCTTATATTTTGGTTGATTTTTTTTTAATATTTTTTTTAAGGTTTCGTTTTGGATTTCTAGAATTATGTGACTGGACCAAATAAGCTCTGTTGAAGCCTATCACATGTTATTGGACATTAACTTCTTATTACTGAAATTTCCCTTTTATACATTAGCTTTCAGTATTGGACCCCCTTTTTTTATAGTAAATTACAAATACACTCTCTAAGGTTTAATTAAATTACATTCCACTCTCTGTGATTTTAAAAATTATATTCCATTCCTTGAAGTTTCTAATTTCATAACAAATCACCTCTTTTATTAATAAATAATCAAATCAATTAACAGATTTTACAGATATTAAAACTATGTTTCAATTAATAATTTAAGTAATTTTATTATTGTATAGAAGAGCAATTATGAATTTCATGTTTTTAGTTAATTCTGTTAAATAAAAAATTCTAAAAAGGGGGTATTTGTAATTTTTCAAATCACATGGGGCAATCTGTACTAAGGCCTCGTTTGAGAACATGCTATTTTAGTAACTTTTTAGTTTTTTTGTTAAAATATGAGGTAAAAAAAACTAGTATATTTTGTGACTTTTTGATTTTTTACGAAAAGATGTGCAAAAAGTAAAGAGAAAGGAGAATCTTTAATTTTTTGGTATAAATTATAGACTTTTTTATTTTTTTTTAATAATTTTGACTTTTAAGCTAAAACTATTACATGCCAAACAAGGCCTAAAAGCTGGTTTTTTTGGCCTAAAAGTCATTTGGAAAGGTAGCTAAAAGCTACTTGTGAAATTACAATTATACCCTCTATGTTGTTTAAATGAACCACATATCGTGGTTATTTTCTAAAATGGGTGGGGATATTTTGGTCATTTGATTATGATGTGACAGTACAAACAAATATTAAGTAAAAAAGCCAAAAAATAACTTTTTACCAACTTTCCAAATGACTTTCTGAAAAAAATTAAAAGACTTGATTAAAAGTCAATGCCAATTTTTAAACAACTTCTCAAAAAAACTAAAAGTCAGCTTTTATATCACTAATAAAATGATATGAAGCAGCATTTTTGCATATCTAAAAATGGTTTCCTAATATTTTGTGCGCTTTATGCATCTTAAAATGGTTTTTGCTGCAGTGTTGTTTCTGCATTTAATTTGTAATTTACTCTAAAAATAAATTTTAGAATAAGCTTGTTGGAGAAAAATGGTTGAATAAGAAATTGCCTCATAAATGTGTATATAACTCACACATTTAAGGCTCATCAGTTTTACAAAATTGATTGGGCAGTTTTGTTGGCAGTTTTGCTAGCATTAGTTGCCAGCCTTGATGGCTAGAAGCTCCTCTCCTCTCCCCCATGGTGTATAAAAGGAGGCCCTATTCCTTGAAAAGAGATATAGAATTTTTCCTTGACATCCATACACTGTCAGTCTACTTCTCCTATAATTTTCTTCCTGAGAGAGAGTGCTGCCGTTGTCCGTTCGCTAAGCTAATCAGAAGGTGCTTCTGTTGTAGCTGGTAAAAACCGTCGTATCCTGGGAAGTAGACACCGGCGTACCTCCAGCATCCAACGGTGAGGCGGCGAATCTATTTTAAGGAGACTGTGGTATCACACAGGCTTCGGTTTGCTTCCTTTAACCATTTTATATTTTATCTGTATTTTATTCAGTATGTTATTTTTCCGGGGATTGAAGGTTTGTTTTGTTCATCTCATAATTTTGCGATATGCAATGGGAAATTATGTAATGTGAGTAGTTTTTCCCAACAAGCTTAAAATAGATTCGACGTTTATCATAGAATTAGATTAATAGATTCATAGGTGTGTGTAATAATTTTGCATGTAATTGGCCACTGGTAGTACTAGCGTGTTAATTGGTTTATTAGATGCATGTACATAGGGTTAAGCTTTTGATTTTGCCATTTTGTGTATGCTACTGTTTGGTCTTCCCATGACATGGAATAGGCCACTGTTATCAATAGGGAAGAAGAGTTCCATTGGTGCAATGTTAATTCACTGTATTTTCTAATTAATTTATTAATTTATGGTGTACCGGTTCATGCCTTGTATTTCTAGATTTACATGCCTCTAGTTCACATGCTTCTAGTTTACAATATAAATTACATATTCATTCGGGTTTAATTTTTAGTGTAATTTACATTTCTAACATGTTTATTAGGTAGTAAATTTTCATGTGACTTGTACCTATTAATCTTTAATTTAGGTGTGGAGTTGTAAAGTTTATAACTTGCCTATATTTAAATTCATGTTAATTTCTCTAGAACTATTTGCATGTTAATCATGTCATTTGCAATTCTTGCCTAGTAATGTGATTTAAGTATTTAGGAGTTATAAAATTTTTATAACTTGCCTCAATTAATTACATGTTTAGTGTACCATAAGTTCATATGTAACCTTTACCAATTTAAAATATGATTTAATTATATTTAATTTAGGTCTGTAACTTATATAGTTAATTACATGTTTATTATGTAATTAATTTTTTACAGTTTTTTTTAGTTTAAATTCTAGATGGGTAACTTAAGGATTAATTTGGACTAAATATTTGAAGCAATTGTTTGCTTGAGTGTTCATTTGTGGTTATTCACCAAATGTAAAGCACGTTTTATTTGCTTGTAATTATTGTAGCAATTTTGTTGTAATTGCTTGTATAGTTTGGAACTTGGTGTGTTTAACCTAGTTCATCCCTTGGAAAATTTAATTCTTAAAGTTGTTTCCCATGGACTAGGAGTCAACATGCTCTTGAAAGTTTTGTCTAAGGTTAACTGGGTTTTAAGTGGGACTGGTGTGACCCCTCCAGTCTTCCTGGAAACTTTCTTGACCATGTTCGATTCTAGGTTGCGTGGTGAGACTGGTTTTGAATTAAATTTCCAATTGTGGGATTTTCTAGTGTTAAGTTTGATTTCTGGAAATACAGAATAGTGAAAATTCTGCTGTAATTTTTCAGAAATGGCAACTGTCTCTAATGCTGCTACTGCTGCTGCTAATGTTGGTGGGGATCCGAACCCCGGGGCGACTGGCTTGCTAACCCCTGCTGTGACCTCTGTGGTCAATCCTCCTGTTGTTACTCCGGCTGTTCTGGGAGGACTGCTCAATCATCACGAGCACCCGGAGAAATTCACGGGAGTGAATTTCAAGAGATGGCAGCAGAAGATGCTGTTTTATTTGACTACTCTAAGCCTTTCGAGGTTTCTGAGTGAAGATGTACCAGTCGTAGAGGAGAATGAGCAAGATAAACAAAAGCTCATGGCTCTGGACACTTGGAAACAAGCAGACTTCTTATGCCGGAATTACATTCTGAACGGCTTGGTGGATCTGCTTTTCAACGTGTTCTATGCCAAGAAATCGGCTAAGGAGTTGTGGGATGCCTTGGACAAAAAGTACAAGACCGAGGATGCTGGGGTAAAGAAATTTATCGTTGGCCGGTTCTTGGACTTCAAGATGATGGACTCTAAAACTGTCCTAAGTCAAGTCCAAGAGTTCCAAATGATTCTGCACGAGATACATGCAGAAGGGATGGTCCTAAGTGAGTCATTCCAGGCAGCTGCTTTGATTGAGAAGCTGCCTAACGGCTGGAAAGACTTCAAGAACTACTTGAAGCACAAACGAAAGGAGATGACAGTCGAAAAGCTCGTTGTTAGGCTCCAAATTGAAGAGGACAACATGACGAAAGGAGGGAGTACCTCCACTGTCAAAGCCAACATGGTTGAGCATGGCGAGTCCTCGGGGGTGAAGAAAAACCACCGACAGGCAAAAGCTCAAAGTTGGGGGCTAGAGGAGGAATCTCCAAAAGGCCAGCCTACAAGCCAAAGGAGCCTACTTTTAGGTTCGATGGCAAATGCTTCAACTGTGGAAGTGACAGGCATCGGGCAGTTGATTGTCTGAAGAAGAAGCCCTACAGGAAAAACCCTCCCCAACACAAAAACCGGGCACATATGGCTGAAATGGAGGAATTGTCACATGATGTGGACGACATGCATCTGTCAGCCGTCGTGTCAGAAGTGAACATAGTGGGGTCAAACCTGAGGGAGTAGTAGGTGGCACTGGGGCCACTCGCCATATTTGTGCAGAGAAGAGAATGTTCACAACTTTCGAACCGGTTTCAAACGGGAA
>NW_021024954.1:2722459-2814093 GCF_004153795.1 Camellia sinensis | reverse complement strand
GAGTGTCTATGGGAAACTCTGCAACCTCAGCTTTTGAGGGTAAAGGCAAGGTGATCCTGAAGATGACTTCAGGAAAAGAACTGACTTTGAACGATGTCCTTTTTGTGCCGGACATTCGTAAGAACCTTGTCTCGGGGTCTCTCCTAAGCAAGCATGGCTTCCGCATGGTGTTTGAATCAGACAAGGTCGTGTTGACCAAGGGCGGGGTCTGTGTGGGGAAGGGATATATGTCAGGTGGTATGTTTAAATTGAATGTAATGACACTTATCCTAAGATTAATGAGAAAGCTTCTTCTTCTGCTTATATGCTTGAGTCCCCTAATTTATGGCATGGTAGATTGGGTTATGTAAATTTTGACTCTTTACGTAGATTAATCAAGTTAGATCACATACCATCTTTTAAGATTAATCCACAACACAAGTGTGAAACTTGTGTAGAAGCAAAATTGACAAGGTCTTCTTTTCATTCTATTAAAGAAGTACCCAGCCTTTGGGTTTAGTGCATAGTGATGTGTGTGACTTGAAAGTTATACAATCACGTGGTGGCAAACAAGTACTTCATCACTTTTGTTATGATTGCACTAAATACTGTTATGTGTATTTGCTTAAAAGCAAAGACGAGGCTATTGATAAATTTATTCTTTTTTAAGAATGAAGTTGAGAATCAATTAAGCCGAAAATCAAGGCATTGAGAAGTGACCGTGGTGGTGAGTATGAATCCCCGTTTGCTGAGACTTGTGCTCAATTTGGGATTATTCCCAAACCACAGCGCCTTATTCGCCTCAGTCAAATGTGTTGTTTGAGCGGAAAACAGGACGCTGAAAGAGATGATGAATGCAATGTTGATAAGTTCTGGGTTGCCACAGAACTTATGGAGGAAGCAATTCTCTCCGTGAATTATATTCTTAATAGAATACCACGGAAGAAAGTGGACAAGACTCCATATGAGTTGTGGAAAGGTCACAAGCCTTCATATAAATACCTAGAATGTGGGGGTGTCTTGCAAAAGTGGCGGTACTACACCCAAGCGGGTTAGGTTAGGTCCGAAAACCGTGGGCTTATTTTCATTGGTTATGCACAAAATAGTAGTGCATATAGATTTCTTGTGGCACAAGTCTGATATTTCAGATATACACAAGAATAATATCATGGAATCTAGAAGTGCATCTTTCTTTGAAGATGTATTTCCATGTCGTCCCCAAGACAGGGTTCCGAGTTCCATGAAAGAAATAGATGATCACGAAGACGATCACATGGATGATCAAACAGCTGATCAAATAACTGATCAAGTAGATGATCAAGCTGATGAAGTAGATGAGCCAGAAGGAGTAAAAGGGCTAGAACCACAAATCCTTTTGGTCCAGACTTCTTGACTTATATGTTAGAGGGAGAACCTCGAACGTTCCATGAAGCTGTGACTTCACCTGAAAGTCCTTTATGGAAAGAAGCAATTAAGAGTGAGATTGACTCCATCTTACAGAACCATACTTGGGAGTTGGTTGATCTACCCCAGGCAGAAGGCCTTGGGGAGTAAGTGGATCTTTCGAAGAAAGATGAAAGCGGATGGGTCAATTGACAAATATAAAGCTCGGCTAGTTTATCAAAGGATACAGACAGCGAGAAGGCCTGGATTACTTTGATACGTATTCACCTGTGACAAGGATTACATCCATTCGCATAGTGATTGCAATAGCAGCTTTACGTGGTTTAGAAATACATCAGATTGATGTAAAGACAGCTTTCTTAATGGAGATTTAGATGAAGAAATCTACATGGAGCAACCCGAGGGGTTTTTCAGCTCCAGGAAAAAGTAAGAAAGTCTGTAAGCTTGTCAAGTCATTGTATGGTTTGAAGCAAGCCCCAAACAATGGCATGAGAAGTGTGACAATGCTATGTTGTCAAATGGGTTTCGAATCAATGAGTGTGATAAATGCGTATATGTTAAAGGACACTGACAAAGGTTATGTCATTTTGTGTCTATACGTTGATGACATACTCATTGTTTGGTAGCAATGATGAAATGATTAAAGCTACCAAAGATTGTTAAACTCTAAGTTTGACATGAAGGATATGGGCCTTGCAGATGTCATTCTGGGTGTTAAGATCACCAGAACATCTGGTGGTATTGTACTTTCTCAAAGTCATTATGTTAATAAGTTACTTGAGAAATTTGGAAAGTCAGTACAAGTATGTTTAGGACACCGGTAGACTAAAGTCTATATTTGACCAAGAATAATGGTGAGAGTGTCTCTCAACTAGAATATTCTTGGGTCATTGGGAGTTTGATGTATCTGATGAGTTGTACAAGGCCGGATATCGCCTATGCTGTTAGTAGGCTGAGTAGATACACGAGTAATCTAATGCTACTCATTGGAAGGCATTATGCGGTGTGGGGTATATCCATTACACCCTGGATTATGGGCTGCATTATACCAGATACCCAGCGGTACTAGAAGGGTATAGTGACGCAAATTGGATATCTGATAAAAGATTCAAAATCCACTAGTGGTTATGTGTTTACCCTTGGAGGGGCAGCCGTGTCTTGGAAATCTGCCAAGCAAACGTGTATCTCAGATCAACGATGGAATCTGAGTTTATTGCTTTAGATAAAGCAACTGAAGAAGCTGAATGGCTTCGCCAGTTTGTTGAGGATATTCCACGTTGGCGAAACCTGTGCTAGCTATCAGTATTCATTGTGATAGCCAATCAGCGATTGGTCGGCACAGAGTAATAGTATAATGGAAAAGCTAGACATATCCGTCATAGACATAATTCCATACGACAACTACTCTCAAATGGAGTTGTCTCTCTAGACTATGTCAAGTCTAAGGACAACATTGTGGATCCGCAACCAAAGGGTTAACTCGAAGAGTTAGTAGAAAAGTCGTCAAGAGGAATGGGGTTAAGGCCTTTAGTAAAGGTTACCGGACAGAAAACCCAACTTAGTTGACTGGAGATCCCAAGATCTAGGTTCAAAGGGACAACCTAACTTTGTGTAACGGTTAGTCACTGAAGAGGTAAATCCTCTTGCCCATTCCTTTATACAGTGATGCCCTGTGGGGGTGGAAGGTTAAGCTAATGCTTTTAATGACCTTAGTGATATTGGTAAAATGAAATACCATATCTAGGTCACCTATGTGAGTGCGAAGTGGGGCCGCTTCTTTAAGAATTGCCAAGGCCGAATTCTTTTAAAAACACTCACAGAACCAGGCTAGTGTTCCAGGGCCATACCGGACACACCAGTGAGAACAAGAACAATGGTTGGACTAACTCCTGTGTGAGGTCTATTGTCTCGGTTTACATAAACGGCAGAATAGTTCAAGACATCACGTTCACTGGTCAGCAGAAATCCGATAGGCTTTCACTACGAAAGGTTCAAGGCCAACAGCTACCTTTTCTTGATGCAGGGTTAGTCTTCTGCTCTCTCTCTTTCGAGTCTTTGTTGATAAACGTTGAGCGTTTGCTGTATTCGGTCAATTTTTATTCTGTGGGGGATTGTTGGAGAAAAATGGTTGAATAAGAAATTGCCTCATAAATGTGTACTATAACTCACACATTTTAAGGCTCATTAGTTTTACAAAATTGATTGGGCAGTTTTGCTAGCATTAGTTGCCAGCCTGATGGCTAAAGGCTCCTCTCTCCTCTCCCCATGGTGTATAAAAGGAGCCCTATTCCTTGAAAAGAGATATATAATTTTTCCTTGACATCCATACCACTGTCAGTCTACTTCTCCTATAATTTTCTTCCTGAGAGAGAGTGCTGCCGTTGTCCGTTCGCTTAAGCTAATCAGAAGGCTTCTGTTGTAGCTGGTAAAAACAGTCGTATCCTGGGAAGTAGACGCCGGCGTACCTCCAGTACCCAAAAGGTGAGGCGGCGAATCTATTTTTAAAGAGACTGTGGTATCACACAGGCTTCGGTTTGCTTCCTTTAACCATTTTATATTTATCTGTATTTTATCAGTATGTTATTTTTCCTGGATTGAAGGTTTGTTTTGTTCATCTCCATAATTTTGCGATATGCAATGGGAAATTATGTAATGTGAGTAGTTTTTCCCAACAAAGCTTCTGCATCCTTAAATGGTTTCTGCGGTATTTATTTTCTTGTAATTTTACTTCATTAAAATGTTTTTAGCTGCATTTTATTTACCATGCAAAAGCAATTTTCTGCATGATTGTGATTTATATTTTTTCCAAATATTAAGGAACTGTTTGAATAGTTGCAGATTTGAAATACATAAATTGAATTAAATAGTTTTAATAATGAATTTGAAATTTATATTATATATAAAGTAAAAAGCTTCATTTGATGTCCTAATTAAGGCAAAGAAGGCTCTTAAACCCTTTAAGTGATACACAAAATTAATTTTTTTTTGGAAATTTTTTACTTATTTAAATTGCATATGCATTGTATATACCAGTCGCTACTATTATGTGAAAGTTATTATTTGAAATCTTTGCTAAAAATTCTCTTCTACTTAATAGATTCTGCTAAGATACTCTTCTTTATCTCAATTTATCTTTTTTCTATAATTATTTTTCTCACTTAAAATAATCAACTCTATAATAATTTTAATTTCAATTCACACATATATCCTGACCGACCCTAAGTTCTTGCAATATCAGTTGAAGAACACGAAGGATGATGAAGATTTGGTCCTCATTACACTCGATTGTCTTCTAGATGATTATAATACATTCAAGACAATAATTCGAGCCAAAACTGAATCTTATATCATAGAAATTCAATCCAAAGGGTTGGCCTAGTGGTTACATTTTGGGGCTTGGAATGTAACTCTCTCGTGAGTCTCAAGTTCAATCCCCACCAAAGTGCTATCAACATTTGGGTTTGGGATTAGTTGAGATAAACGTAAACTGGCTTGAAACACCTGACATTAAAAAATAAAAAATCCATAGAAAATTCTTTCTTCTTGGCCTTGCTTAAATCATTAAAAAGGAATCGTGACGGGCCATCTAGACTGGATAGAAGCTAATCCATATCCAAGTGAAAAGAAGTTGAAATTGTTTTTTCATTTTCTTGTTTAATTCATCCTAAAAGGTGACTTAGGCCTCGTTTGGGGTAAAGGTTGGGGCTAAAATAGTCACGATAGGAATAAATAAACTATTTTAGGTTAAATAGAAAAAATATCACATCCCACCCATAATCATTTCATTTTTTTCTCTCACAAAAAATCAAGAAAAGCTAAAAGCTTATCCCAAACGAGTCTTTTTAGCCCCATGCTAAAATAGTCAAAAAATCATAAAAACCAAAAAGCCAATTCACATCCCGAATGAACCCTTAATGTTTAATCAACCTGACATATACAGTCAACCAAATACGACTGACATTAGCAAATCGCCCAAGCATGTTCATGTCCAATGTTTCTATATCTATCTTGGTGACTTAGTTCAATAGTGTAGTAATAAAATATTTTTATTTTTATGATAATCTAACTTTTTTATGTGCATAATACAAATTATTTTTTGTGCATAATACAAGTTCATCATATGTATTAAAAATTACACTATTAAAAGATTTCTCTAATAATATGCCAGTCCATCATGTCCTATTTGTGTTGAGTGATTTCCGACCCACAGACTGCAACCATATTTCAGCTTGGAGAGCACGTGGGCGAATAGATGGCACCTGTCTAGGCTTGCCAACAGAAAGAAGAAAGATTCTGGCAGTGGTTCGTCCACCCGGGGGCCACTCCGACGATCAAGTCAGTATATCCTCAAAGAAATCAATAGTGCTAAAACTCACTGGACAAAGCATAAAAGCATACTATAGACCCATGGAGGTGCCTCTCCTTTTATAGGCCAACACAATCCTAGGTTCCAATAGGAAGCCAAACTTTCAATGCGACTCAGAGATTACTGATAATCTTGGACTCTCCAAGTAAGATTGGGAAAAAACTCTCAAGGAGTTTATCTTAATCAAACTGAAGTTTCTCTCATTATAGGACTCTTGTCCCTTACCGCTTATTCTCGGATTCAGGTTATCTTTGTAGATAACCTCCGCCTAGCCGAGATTGATGTCGGCAATCATACCAGGACACGTGGCACCTCGGCTGGCACTTCGATGACACCTCGGCCACGTGTTGTTATTCAAAAATAAATGTCCCACAACTGCCCCCTAGTTCTACTTACCCTCGGCACTCCTAAGGTGATGGAAACCTATATCATTTCTTCCATTTACCACGTCGGCTAAGCTCGCTTCATCATCTTGCTACCGAAGTCAAAACTCGTCGGCTCAATATGACCAAGACCTATAGTCTGCTTTCAAATCAATGCCTTAGAACCAAACAACCAAGTTCGTTCAAGTTTCTCAGCCGAAACTTCCTCCTAGCGAGGTATTTGCTTCATTGAATCAAAAACTCCAAGAGTTCAGCCTGGCACGCACAGTATTTCAACTATTTTTACCACGCGTCTTTCCCTCTATCGGACCGACTGGATAGCGCTATCAAGTCGTATCACATTTTGCGTGCGTTTTTCTGACAAGGAGTCGTCCAGGAGCACCATAATGCCAGTTTTGTCCACTATTTCATCTTTTGATCAAAATCACCCTCTCTTCGTCTTTTACTTCTATTTACTTTGTTCTTTTCAAACTTTCCTTACTCAAATCCCCTATTGCTGTTTTATGAAGCTTTCTGCAACCAGTTTCACTCTCTCCTCACTCCGGTGAGGCTTTCGTTGCATCTCTTGCTACTACACCGTCTTGATAAACCGACGTACTTCACAACCGGCCTTTTTTGTAATTAAACAATCATTCTTCAATGTTAAGTTGAGTTTCTTTTTTCCTTTTCTGAAGGCATTCTTTTAGTTTCTTCTTTTAAACGTGGTTGTAGGTCTCTTTTTACTCTTGTATGATTTTTATACTTTAAAATTAATTGCATGTCTTTAATTACACTTCAATCGGTGTGCAACCTTCTCGGGGTGTTCACACCACGGTTACACAAACTTGATGAATTTACCTCGGCAAGTACCCAAGTATCTTTTCTTGTACACCTTTGGTTTCACTTGTAAAATTTTTTCATAAAAATTTCAAACAAGTGTTTAACCTTGGTTTAACTTCAACTTGTAAACTTTTAAGTTTCACAAGTGTTAAACAACTAATCTCGTTTAACTTCACTTGAAACTTTTCTCAAGTTTTCAATAAGTGTTTAAACATTAACTCGTTTTATACTTCACTTGTAACTTTTAAGTTTCAGCCAAGTGTTAAACATCATCTCGGTTTAACTTCAACTTGTAAACTTTTCTCAAGTTTCGAACAAGTGTTAAACATATTCTCGGTTTAACTTCAATTTGTAACTTTTTAAGTTTCAACAAGTGTTTAAACATAAATCTCGGTTTAACTCAATTGTAAATTTTTCTTTAAGTTCAACAAGTGTATAACATAATCTCGTTTAACTTCAACTTGTAACTTTTCCAGTTTTAACAAGGTTAAAATCATTCGGTTTTAACTTCACTTGTAAAATTCTCAAGTTCAACAAGTGTTAACATCATCTCGGTTTAACTTCAACTTGTAAACTTTGTCTAAGTTTTCAACAAGTGTAATCACTCGTTAAATTCAATTTAATCGTCACAGTGTTTCTATGTCGCGGAAATTCCAATTCCCAAGCACAATTCTTCAGTCCTTTCCCTGATGTTGAACTTAAGGTTCCACTTGGGTTCTCATTAGGCAGTGGCTTTAACCTTGATATTGCTCCTAATGGAAGGGATCTTGCCCCTGCATGGCTTTCCACATACTCCCTTGTTGGAAAAAATTCCTTTAAACTTAGGCCAAGCTATGTCTCTTCTCGGACTTAATCATCTAGGCCGAAGATCTTGTCCTTCTGGGATCGGGGGATTCGAATCCTGGATCCGGGAATCTGCTCAAACTTGGCTAGCTCTTGTCTTCTCTCGCAGTCCAGTGTTATCGCCTCGGCTTCGTGTCGGCAAACCATTTCTCTTCTCTTGTTTGGACGCCTTGTCTTCTGGTGGTTCTTCCTCGGCTCGTGACATACTTTTTTATCCTGGCCATCAGCTCCTCCATGCTTTTCGGCAATGTCTTTGCCAGTGATTTTCGAAGCAGGCCGCAGTCAATCCCTTCAAGCTGTTTAAATGACACGACCGCACCTCTGGTTTGCATCCTAGTATTCGGTTGAATACCTCATAATACCTTTTGGCATAGGCCTAAGCTTTTCATCCTCAACGATCTTCAAGCCATTAGGGGTCCATCCTCATGCTTAGTTGTTGTTTGTCACGAACCTTGGCCACAAATACCTCGGCCAGCCTTCCCAGGTCTTCACGCCTTCCCTCGTAGTTTGTAAACCAATATGATGCAATCTCTCGACGATGAGGGAAACACTTTTGCAAGAGGCCTAACGGCACGTTGCCCACGATACAAGCCATTGAGTTTTAAGTATATTCAAACGTGGAAGTTGGGGTCTGACTTACCATTGTATATTTGGAACCTTGGCATACTGAATCTCTTCGGTGCCCTCAAATTTGTCCAATATCCATTGGAGAGGCGTGTTCTCGGCTTATCAGGGGAGGTTACCTGGCATCGAGCATTCTGTTGCTTCCTCTTGAGTAATCTCTCAAGTCCTCGCTTTGGTTCCCTAGGAGCTCGCTTATCCTCCTTGATTTCAGTCTTTTCAGGTCACAGCTCTCAGCTTCGTTGTGAGCCCTCTTTGACTCTTCCATGATTGTGTCGAAACACAACTCTACCTTTGAAAATGACGAGTGTCTCTGGGGTTTGCTTTTGTGCGATGGCGTCCTCCGCGATTCTTCCCTTCTCCGATCTCCTTCGCCCGACCTCCCTTGAAGGCCGGTGAGGTGTCTTCATCCTTAGTGTGCTGAGGCGGCTATTGGATTGGTTCTGCCCTCCTCTCTAGGCATGGCTTGCTGGAATCGCAGTGTCCTGTAGCGGAATGGTGGCTGCTGAACGTTATTTTGCATCATAAAATTGAATGACGATTGCAGGTCTGCCAAACTGTTTGCCATCTTCTTTGACCTCTTCGTCCTCCGCAGGCATCTATCCTTTCCCATACCTAGAGGTCGTCCTCGTTGTAGTATCCGCTTCGATTTCTTTGGGTTTTTTTTTTTTTGTTTTTCCTTTTTTGGGGCCGAAACCGGGGTTCTGGGCCCCATCCTGGCCGACGGTCTTTTCTGTCCGTTGATTTCTGGTTCTGAGTCTCCTTATGCGACATCTTCCTCTACGTTTGGGTCAATGTGTTTTCCACTCCCAGCAGGGAATTTCGTTCCTAACCTTATCCTTTTGTCCGTCGCTGGGCCATCTATTTCCTTTCTTTCCTACAGACGAGCCAAAGTTTGTGTAAGGTTTTCCAACCACACTGCCAACTCAGTATTCAGCTGGAGAGCATTGGACAGAATAGATGGCACCTGTTCTGACCTGCAACAGAAAGAAAAGATTCTGTGGTGGTTCGTCCACCACGGGGGCCACTCCGAACGATCAAGTCAGTATATCTCTAAAGATAATTCAATAGTGCTAAAACTCACTGGATAAAGCATAAAAGACATACCTTAAGACCCATGGGTGCTCTCTTTTATAGCCAACACAATCCTAGTCCCAATAGAAAGCCAAACTTCAATGGACTCAGGATTAGCTGCTAATCTTGGACTCCCAATAGGATTGGATAAACTCTCTAAGAGTTTTTTCTTAATCCAAACTGAAGTGTTCTCTCATTTTAAGATCTTGTTCCCTATCCGCTTATCTCGAATTTGGTATTCTTCGCAGATAACCTCGGCCTAGTCGAGATGATCTCGGCGTCATGACCAGACACGTTAGCATCTCGACTGGCATTTCGGTGACACCTCGGCCATGTTACTGTTAATTCAAAAATTATTGTTTCCCCACACTATTCATCTATAATATGGCAAAGTGTGTATTACAATTTTTTTTATCTATTAATGCAATTATTTTTCACTTCACTTAATTTGGTTAATTTTCTTAAAAAGACTATTAGTGAGAGAGAGTCTCGACAGTCATCAATCCAAAAATTAGTTCTTGGAGAACACGAATAAGACTAGACAATGTTTCTATTTTTTAAAATTTTTTGTAATTTTTCCTAAATCTTTTGTGGGGTTTCATCGAAAACAATAGTACAGATATATGAAAGAAGGACTTTTTGTTCTTTTGGTTTAATTTTTGAAAATAGTTGTTTGAGGGTTATATTTTAAAAAAATAAGTTATGGTGAAAAGAGTTTTTAAAATTGAAAATTTGTTTAGTTATTAAGTTTTGAAAATAATTTTTAGAATTGATTTGTATTTTGTATTTTTTTTTTATTTTTTTGTGTAATTGAATAGACAGGTGTTGAAGAAATATGATTGATGATTGTATGTGTAAAATGTAAAAGAATGTAGAGATGAGAGAGAAAAATTAATTGATTTATTAATAAATATAAACAAAGAGAAGGGGAGAGAAGAGAGAAAAATAATTAAAAAAATTAAAATTAATTAAATCAATCATGTTTGTTTGATTTTTTAATTTTAAATGTTAATGTTGAAAATTAAACCAATATAGTGCCCCAACTTAAATATTATTAGTTGAAATTAGTGAGTTCCCACTACTTTTTATCTCCTTTTCAAAACATTAACTTAAAAGCATTTTATCTAAATATTGAATGATACTCCCTCTGTCTTCAAATTATTAGTCCTTTTTTAGGGAATTCAACTGTTTTTTGGTAATACAATGAATTACACTTCAAAAGTATTAAATTTCCAAAACTACCTTGGCTTGTTTCTTGGGAGGCATCAATTGGTCATAATTAATGAATTAAAAGAAGGATTAAAAAGGAAATTCATATTATTTATAGTCCTTGTTTTTTTGAAAATGGCACTAATATTTTGAAACAATAAAAAAATAAGAATAAGGGACAATATTTTAAAAATTGAAATTAACAAATACACCCCTGAGGTTTGTTTAAAATACAGATTGCCCCCTTTGTGTTTTGAAAATTACAAATACCCATTGTGTGAATTTTTATTTAAAAATAATTAACTAAAAAAATGAAAATTCATATTGTTCTTCCTATACAATAACAAAATTTATCTAAATTATTAATTGAAACATTATTTCTAATATCATTTAAAAAAATGTTAATTGACTTGATAATTTATTAATAAAAAAGGACGATTTTTTATAAAATTAGAAATCTCAGGCAGGGTGAATGTATTTTCAAAATACAAGGAATACTAATTTACTCTATTTTAAAACAAAAGAATATGAAGAAATGTCCTAAGGACCAGGGCCGGCCCTGAGGCAGGCAAGAGAGGCTGCATCCGGGCCCCAAAATTTAGGTTAAAAAAATAGGGGCTCCAAATTATAATTTGTGTTTTTAGATATGAAAAAAAAGGCTCAAATACTATAGGCCCAATTGAACATTGAGGTCAAAAAAAAAGCAACAAGACTAGGATTTTTATTTTTTTTTAAGTATTTGTAATGATTGTTTCCTATCTTAATATATTGAAAGTAAATTTTTATTGATAATTTTAATGATTATATGTTCAAATAAAAATTTTTTTGTGGCTATAAAACAAATAAAAAAAATTATAATTTATCGTTTTCATCTATAATTTTTTTTTGTTTTTTTATGTAAGAGAGTTCATTTCTAAAGTGTCCCTTTAGACCTCCTAAATCTCAGGAACCGCCACCATGCCTAAGACAATGAATAAGTTCTTGTTATGCCCTGGTTGTTGCTTCAGTGCTGGGTCTTCACTTGAGTGGGGGAAAGAAAAAACGAAAGAGTTGAAAAGAAAGTGGAGGTTGACCGATGGGACTGTTCATTATAAGGTAAGTAGAACCTGACATAAGGGAATGCTTCGTGATGGGAAATGGTTGGGTAATGATATATAAATAATAATAAAAAATGATATAAAATTTATATATATAATTACGTGTTTTATGTATATTTTTTTTAATTTTAAAATTATATATTTATAAAGATAAATTTATTTAAAGAATAATTATTACGTATCTCTCTCTATCTCAACAAAAATATTTGCTCCAACCAAATTAACCTACTATAAGTTATTTAATTATTTGATAAATTACATATGCCCCATTTAAAATTTTTAAAAAATATATTATAAAATCTCATAGTTTCGACTTACATTAATTTTTTTTTGATGAAATTAAATAAATTGAAATTAATATAAATGATATGAAAATATAAAAATAAATAATGTAAAGTATGTATTTTCATGTAAAAGAGATGTCAACATTATTTTTTATTTATATAACTAACAAATTATTGATGAAAATAGACTAAGTGCTATATGAATTTAATTATCAAAGGAGCTTAATGTAATTATTTTGAAATTGTGGGACTTATTGCATTTTCTTCAAATCTCAAGAAAGTCAATATAATTTACCCTAATTGTCTATATGTGGTGTTTTAAATTAATTAGTGCAAACTTTTGTCAATGAAATATGTTGAATTACTTTTGTTAGGTGCTTAGGAGATAAATTTTAGTTTGGTTTTTTCTCATTTTTTTTTACTAAAAGACAAAAATTTTGCAAAATCAAAAAAAATACATCCAACCAAAATATCATATCTAACCCCATAATCATTTCACTTTTTCTCTCACAAACATCACATCCAACCACAAAAAATCCAACTATCTTCCTAAGCACAAAAAAAATTTTCTCCAATAAAATCCTACAACTAAAAAAACCTACATAAAAACCTACTTCCCAAACACCCACATTGAATGCCTGATAGACTTCGTAAATTTAGACTTCATATGAATATTCAACATCTATATAATAAAGCAGGATGATTTTTGAATTTGTCCTATACACATTTGTCCTATTAGGACATTTGAATGGCTGAGATCTATTCAAATTATAAAACAACGGCCGAGATATATTTTTTAAAAAATATCATACATATACATTTTCTATTTTCCCGCTTCTCTCTCTTACTTAGACATATCTGTCGTAGACATAATTCCATACGACAACTACTCTCAAATGGAGTTGTCTCTCTAGACTATGTCAAGTCTAAGGACAACATTGTGGATCCGCTAACCAAAGGGTTAACTCGAGAGTTAGTAGAAAAGTCGTCAAGAGGAATGGGGTTAAGGCCTTTAGTAAAGGTTACCGGAACAGAAAACCCAACTTAGTTGACTGGAGATCCCAAGATCTAGGTTCAAAGGGACAACCTAACTTTGTGTAACGGGTTAGTCACTGAAGAGGTAAATCCTCTTGCCCATTCCTTTATACAGTGATGCCCTGTGGGGGTGGAAGGTTAAGCTAATGCTTTTAATGACCTTAGTGATATGGTAAAATGAAATACCGTATCTAGGTCACCTATGTGAGTGCGAAGTGGGGCCGCTTCTTTAAGAATTGCCAAGGCCGAATTCTTTAAAAACACTCACAGAACCAGGCTAGTGTTCCAGGGCCATACCGGACACACCAGTGAGAACAAGAACAATGGTTGGACTAACTCCTGTGTGAGGTCTATTGTCTCGGTTTACATAAACGGCAGAATAGTTCAAGACATCACGTTCACTGGTCAGCTAGTAAATCCGATAGGCTTTCACTACGAAAGGTTCAAGGCCAACAGCTACCTTTTCTGATGCAGGGTTAGTCTATCTGCTCTCTCTCTTTCCGAGTCTTTGTTGATAAACGTTGAGCGTTTGCTGTATTCGGTCAATTTTTATTCTTGTGGGGGATTGTTGGAGAAAAATGGTTGAATAAGAAATTGCCTCATAAATGTGTATATAACTCACACATTTAAGGCTCATTAGTTTTACAAAATTGATTGGGCAGTTTTGCTAGCATTAGTTGCCAGCCTTGATGGCTAAAGGCTCCTCTCCTCTCCTCCATGGTGTATAAAAGGAGGCCCTATTCCTTGAAAAGAGATATATAATTTTTCCTTGACATCCATACACTGTCAGTCTACTTCTCCTATAATTTTCTTCCTGAGAGAGAGTGCTACCGTTGTCCGTTCGCTAAGCTAATTTGTAGCTGGTAAAAATCGTCGTATCCTGGGAAGTAGACGCCGGCGTACCTCCAGCACCCAACAGTGAGGCGGCGAATCTATTTTAAAGAGACTGTGGTATCACACAGGCTTCGGTTTGCTTCCTTTAACCATTTTATATTTTATCTGTATTTTATTCAGTATGTTATTTTTCCTGGGATTGAAGGTTTGTTTTGTTCATCTCATAATTTTGCGATATGCAATGGGAAATTATGTAATGTGAGTAGTTTTTCCCAACAAAGCTTTCTGCATCCTTAAATGGTTTCTGCGGTATTTATTTTCTTGTAATTTTTACTTCATTAAAATGTTTTTAGCTGCATTTTATTTACCATGCAAAAGCAATTTTCTGCATGATTGTGATTTATATTTTTTCCAAATATTAAGGAACTGTTTGAATAGTTGCAGATTTGAAATACATAAATTGAATTAAATAGTTTTAATAATGAATTTGAAATTTATATTATTATATAAAGTAAAAGCTTCATTTGATGTCCTAATTAAGGCAAAGAAGGCTCTTAAACCTTTAAGTGATACACAAAATAATTTTTTTTTGGAATTTTTACTTATTTAAATTGCATATGCATTGTATATACCAGTCGCTACTAATTATGTGAAAGTTATTATTTGAAATCTTGCTAAAAATTCTCTTCTAACTTAATAGATTCTGCTAAGATACTCTTCTTTATCTCAATTTATCTTTTTCTATAATTTATTTTTCTCCACTTAAAATAATCAACTCTATAATAATTTTAATTTCAATTCAACACATATATCCTGACCGACCCTAAGTTCTTGCAATATCAGTTGAAGAACACGAATGGATGATGAAGATTTGGTCCTCATTACACTCGATTGTCTTCTAGATGATTATAATACATTCAAGACAATAATTCGAGCCAAAACTGAATCTATATCCATAGAAATTCAATCCCAAAGGGTTGGCCTAGTGGTTACATTTTGGGGCTTGGAATGTACTCTCTCGAGGTCTCAAGTTCAATCCCCACCAAGTGCTATCAACTATTTGGGTTTGGGATTAGTTGAGATAAACGTAAACTGGCTTGAACACCTGATCATTAAAAAAATAAAAAAAATAAAAAATCCATAGAAATTCTTTCTTCTTGGCTTTGCTTAAAATCATTAAAAAGGAATCCGTGACGGGCCATCTAGACTGGATAGAAGCTCAATCCATATCCAAGTGAAAAGAAGTTGAATTGTTTCTTTCATTTTCTTGTTTAATTCATCCTAAAGGTGACTTAGGCCTCGTTTGGGGTAAAGGTTGGGGCTAAAATAGTCACATAGGATAAAATAAACTATTTTAGTTAAATAGAATAAAATATCACATCCAACCCATAATCATTTCATTTTTTCTCTCACAAAAATCAGAAAAGCTAAAAAGCTTATCCCAAACGAGTCTTTTTAGCCCCATGCTAAAATAGTCAAAAAATCATAAAACCAAAAAGCCAATTCACATCCCGAATGAACCCTTAATGTTTAATCAACCTGACATATACAGTCAACCAAATACGACTGACATTAGCAAATCGCCCAAGCATGTTCATGTCCAATGTCTTCTATATCTATCTTGGTGACTTAGTTCAATAGTGTAGTAATAAAATATTTTTATTTTTATGATAATCTAACTTTTTTATGTGCATAATACAAATTATTTTTGTGCATAATACAAGTTCATCATATGTATTAAAATTACACTATAAAAGATTTCATCTATAATATGCAAGTCCATCATGTCTATTTGTGTGAGTGATTTTCCGACCACACTGCCAACTCAGTATTCAGCTGGAGAGCACTGGCAGAATAGATGGCACCTGTCTGGCTTGCAACAGAAAGAGAAGATTCTGGCAGTGGTTCGTCCACCCGGGGGCACTCCGACGATCAAGTCAGTATATCTCTCAAAGATAATCAATAGTCCTAAACTCACTGGACAAAGCATAAAAGACATACCTTAGACCCATGGAGGTGCCTCTCTTTTATAGCCAACACAATCCTAGTTCCAATAGAAGCCAAACTTCAATGGACTCAAGATTACTGATAATCTTGGACTCCCAGTAAGATTGGGATAAACTCTCTAAGAGTTTTATCTTAATCCAAACTGAAGTCTTCTCTCATTATAGGACTCTTGTTCCTTATCCGCTTATCTCGGATTCCGGTATCTTCGTAGATAACCTCGGCCTAGCCGAGATGATGTCGGCATCATGACCAGGACACGTGGCACCTCGGCTGGCACTTCGATGACACCTCGGCCACGTGTTGTTATTCAAAAATTATGTCCCCACAACTGCCCCCTAGGTTCTATTACCTCGGCATCCTAAGGTGATGGAACCTATATCATTTCTTCCATTTACCACGTCGGCTAAGCTCGCTTCATCATCTGCTACCGAAGTCAGAACTCGTCGGCTCAATATGACCAAGACCTATAGTCTGCTTTCATTAATGCCTTAGAACCAACAACCAAGTTCGTTTCAAGTTTCTCAGCCGAAACCTTCCTCCTAGCCGAGGTATTTGCTTCATTGAATCAAGAACTCCAAGAGTTCCAGCACTGGCACGCACAGTATTTCAACTATTTTTACCACGCGTCTTTCCCCTATCGGACCGTACTTGATACGCGCTATCAAGTCGTATCACTTTTGCGTGCGTTTTCTGACAAGCACGTCGTCCAAGGCACCATAATTGCCAGTTTTGCCACTATTTCATGCTTTTGATCAAAATCAACTCTCTCTTCGTCTTTTTACTTCTATATCTTTGTTCTTTCAAACTTTCTCTCTCAAATCCTCCATTGCTGTTTTTATGAAGCTTTCTGCAACCAGTTTCACTCTCTCCCTCCGGTGAGGCTTTCGTTGCATCTCTTTGCTTACTACCACCGTCTGATACCGACGTACTTCACACCGGCCTTTTTTTAATTTTAAACAATCATTCTTCAATGTTAAGTTGAAGTTCCTTTTTTCCTTTTCTGAAGGCATTCTTTAGTTTCTTCTTTTAACGTGGTTGTATGTGTCTTCTTTTTACTCTTGTATGATTTTATACTTAAAATAATTTGCATGTCTTTAATATACACTTCAATCTTGTGCAACCTTCTCGGGGTGTCACACCACGGTTACACAAACTGATGATTTACCTCGGCAAGTACCCAAGTATCTTTCTTGGTACAACCTTGGTTTCACTTGTAAATTTTTTCATAAAATTTCAACAAGTGTTTAACCTTGGTTTAACTTCAACTTGTAAACTTTTTAAGTTTCAACAAGTGTTAAACATCATCTCGGTTTAACTTCAACTTGTAAACTTTTCTCAAGTTTCAACAAGTGTTAAACATAATCTCGGCTTGTGAAATTCCAATTCCCAAGCATCATTCTTCAGTCCTTTGCCCCCTGATGTGAACTTAAGTTCCACTTGGGTTCTCATTAGGCACGTGGCTTTAACCTTGATATTGCTCTATGGACAGGGGATCTGCCCCCTGCATGGCTTCCACATACTCCTTTGTGGAAAAATTCCTTTAACTTAGGCCAAGCTATTCTCTTCTCGGACTTAATCATCTAGGCCGAGATCTTGTCTTCTGGGATCTGGGATTCGAGATCTGGAATCCGGGATCTGCTCACTTGGCTAAGCTCTTGTCTTCTCGCATCCAGTGTTATCTCGGCTTCGTGTCGGCAAACCATTTCTCTTCTCTTGTTTGGACGCCTTTGTCTCTGGTGTGTCTTCCTCGGCTCTGACATACTTTTTTATCCTGGCCATCAGCTCCTCCATGCTTTTCGGCAATGTCTTTGCCAGTGATTTTCGAAGCAGGCAGTCATCCTTCAAGCTGTTTTTAAATGACACGACCGCCACCTCTTGGTTGCATCCTAGTATTCGGTTGAATACCTCATAATACCTTTTGGCATAGGCCCTAAGGCTTTCATCCTCACCGATCTTCAAGGCCATTAGGGCGTCCATCCTCAATGGCTGTAGTTTGTTTGTCACGAACCTGGCCACAAATACCTCGGCCAGGCCTTCCCAGGTCTTCACGCTTCCCTTCGGTAGTTTGTAAAACCAATATGATGCAATCTCCTCGAACGATGAGGGGAACACTTTGCAGAGCAACGGCACGTTCCCACTATACAATGCCATTGAGTTTAAGTATATTCCAACGTGGAAGTTGGGGTCTGACTTACCATTGTATATTTGGAACCTTGGCATACTGAATCTCTTCGGTGCCTCAAATTTGTCCAATTCCACTGAGAAGGGTGTTCTCGGCTTATCAGGGGAGGTTACCTCGGCATCAGCATTCTGTTGCTTCCTCTTGAGGTAATCTCTCAAGTCCTCCTTTGTTCGCCTAGGAGCTCGGCTATCTCCTGATTTCAGTCTTTTAGGTGCACAGCTCTCAGCTTCGTTGTGAGCCCTCTTTGACCTTTCTCCATGAGTTGTGTCGAAACACAACTCCTACCTTTGAACATGCCGATGTTCTCTGGGGTTTGCTTCCTTGGTGCGATGCGTCCTCCGCGATTCTTCCCTTCTCGACTCTCCTCGCCCGACCTCCCTTGAAGGCCGGTGAGAGTGTCTTTCATTCCTAGTGTGCTGAGGGGCTATTGGGATTGGTTTCTGCCCTCCCTTCTAGGCATTGGCTGCTGGAATCGGCGTGTCCTGTAGCGGGAATGGTGGCTGCATGACGTTATTTTGCATCATAAAATTGATGACCGATTGCAGGTCTGCCAACTTGTTTGCCATCTCTTTGACCTCTTCGTCCCTCCGCAGGCATCTATCCTTCCATACCTAGAGGTCGTCCTCGTTGTAGTATCCGCTTCGATCTGGTTTCTTTGGCACGTCGCCATCCTGGCCGACGTCTTTCTTGCCGTGATTCTGGTTCTGAGTCTCCTTATTGCGACCATCTTCCTCTACGTTTGGGTCAATGTGTTTTCCACTCCCAGCAGGGATTTCGTCCCTAACCTTATCCTTTTGTCCGTCGCTGGCCATCTATTCTCCTTTCTTTCCTACAGACGGCGCCAAATTGTGTAAGTGATTTTCCAACCACACTGCCAACTCAGTATTCAGCTGGAGAGCATTGACAGAATAGATGGCACATGTCTGACCTGCAACAGAAAGAAAAGATTCTGGTGGTGGTTCGTCCACCCGGGGGCACTCCGACGATCAAGTCAGTATATCTCTCAAAGATAATCAATAGTGCTAAACTCACTGGATAAAGCATAAAAGACATACCTTAGACCCATGGGGGTGCCTCTCTTTTATAGCCAACACAATCCTAGTCCCAATAGAAGCCAAACTTCAATGGACTCAGGATTACTGCTAATCTTGGACTCCCAATAGGATTGGGATAAACTCTCTAAGAGTTTTTATCTTAATCCAAACTGAAGTCTTCTCTCATTTTAAGACTCTTGTTCCCTATCCGCTTATCTCGAATTCTGGTATCTTCGCAGATAACCTCGGCCTAGTCGAGATGATCTCGGCGTCATGACCAGGACACGTGGCATCTCGACTGGCATTTCGGTGACACCTCGGCCATGTACTGTTATTCAAAAATTATGTCCCCACACTATTCATCTATAATATGCAAAGTTGTATTACAATTTTTTTTTTATCTATAATGCAATTATTTTTCACTTGCACTAATTTGTAATTTTCTAAAAAGACTATTAGGAGAGAGAGTCTCGACAGTCATTCAATCCAAAAATTATTTCTTGGAGAACACGAATAAGACTAGACATATGTTTCTATTTTTAAATTTTTTGTAATTTTTCCTAAATCTTTTGTGGGGTTTCATCGAAACAATAGTACAGATATATGAAAGAAGACTTTTGTTCTTTTGGTTTAATTTTTGAAAATAGTGTTTTGAGTTATATTTTAAAAAATAAGTTATTGAAAAGAGTTTTTAAAATTGAAAATTTGTTTAGTTATAAGTTTTGAAAATAATTTTAGAATGATTTGTATTTGTATTTTTTTTATTTTTTTTGTGTAATTGAATAGACAGGTGTGAAAGAAAATGATTGATTGATTTATGTGTAAAATGTAAAAGAATGAGAGATGAGAGAGAAAAATTAATTGATTTATTAATAAATATAAACAAAGAGAAGGGGAGAGAAGAGAGAAAAAATAATTAAAAAAATTAAAATTAATTAATCAATCATGTTTGTTGATTTTTTAATTTAAATGTTAATTTGAAAATTAAACCAAATATAGTGCCCCAACTTAAATATTATTAGTTGAAATAGTGAGTCCCACTACTTATTTATCTCCTTTCAAAACATAACTAAAAGCATTTATCTAAATATGAATGATACTCCCTCTGTCTCAAAATATTAGTCCTTTTTAGGGAATTCAACTTTTTTTGGTAATACAATTATTACACTTCAAAAGTATTAAATTTCCAAAACTACCTTTGGCTTTTTCTTGGGAGCATCAATTGTCATAATTAATGAATTTAAAAGAAGGATAAAATAGGAAATTCATATTATTTTAGTCCTTGTTTTTTGAAAATGGACTAATATTTTGAAACAATAAAAAATAGAATAAGGGACTAATATTTTAAAGAATAAATTACAAATACACCCCCTGAGGTTTGTTTAAAATACAGATTGCCCCCTGTGGTTTGAAAAATTACAAATACCCATTGTTAGAATTTTTTATTTAAAATAATTAACTAAAAAAATGAAATTCATAATTGTTCTCCTATACAATAACAAAATTATCTAAATTATTAATTGAAACATATTTCTAATATCATTAAAAAAATGTTAATTGACTTGATAATTTATTAATAAAAAGGACGATTTGTTATAAAATTAGAAATCTCAGCAGGTGAAATGTAATTTTCAAAATTACAAGGAATATAATTTACTCTATTTTAAAACAAAAGAAGTATGAAGAAATGCTCCTAAGACCAGGGCCGGCCCTGAGGGCAGGCAAGAGAGGCTTGCATCTCGGGCCCCCAAATTTAGGTTAAAAATAGGGGCTCCAAATATAATTTTGTGTTTTAGATATAAAAAAAAAGGCTCAAATACTATAGGCCCAATTGAACATGAGGTCAAAAAAAAAGCAACAAGACTAGATTTTTATTTTTTTTAAGTATTTGTAATGATTGTTTCCTATCTTAATATATGAAAGTAAATTTTTATTGATAATTTTAATGATTATATGTTCAAATAAATTTTTTTGTGGCTATAAACAAATAAAAAAAATTATAATTTATCGTTTCATCTATAATTTTTTTTTGTTTTTTTAATGTAAGAGAGTTCCATTTCTAAAGTGTCCCTTTAGACCTCCTAAATCTCAGGACCCACCATGCCTAAGACAATGAATAATTTCTTGTTGCCCTGGTTGTTGCTATCAGTAGCTGGGTCTTCCACTTGAGTGGGGGAAAGAAAAACGAAGAGTGAAAGAAAGTGGGAGGGTTGACCGATGGACTGTCATTATAAGGTAAGTAGAACCTGACATAAGGAATGCGTCGTGATGGTAAATGGTTGGGTAATGATATATAAATAATAATAAAAAATGATATAAAATTTATATATATAATTACGTGTTTTAATGTATATTTTTTAATTTTAAAATATAATATTTATAAAGATAAATTTATTTAAAAGAATAATATTACGTATCGTTCTTGTAAATTTTTTGGGTAAATTTTTTGGGTAAATTATATTGATATCTTCTAAGATTTCTATTTAACACAGATCTTTCTTTTATATTTGAAAAATTATATTTCCCTTCTTGATATTTGTAATCTCATTACAAATTACACCCTGAATTATTGATGTCATATCTTAAATTTTTTTAAATGATCATTTTGTCATTTTTCCTACCATTTCTTCTTCCTATCATCATGACTACATTCCATAACTTTCCATCATTAAATTTTATATGAACATATTCTTATTGAGTGATGATACACAAATATAAATTTTATATAGAATTTTCAAACACAATGATGTAACTTAATAGTAACATTTCACTTTAAAACAAAACATCCATAACATGATTTATATTTACACAATATTTTTATGATATTTTTTGTATAAATTTTTATATATAAATATAATTTTTCATTTTTATTTCCACCATTATATTTGTTATTCTAGGTAGGCAACCCAAGAGGGGTTAAATTGGGTTATTAAAAGTAATTTCACAATATTAAAAATAATAATTGAAAGATTTGAATTTCAACAAATAAAATAATAGAGTAATAAAAATTAATATAAATGTAAAAGAGACAGGAAAATAAAATCAAACACAATGATTTATAGTGGTTCGACACATCAGGCGGCCTACGTCCACTCCCCAAGTATCCTCCTCAGAAACTTCTCTACTGTTCTTCAAATAGTAATTACACGATTAGCTTCACGGGTGCTAGTGAATCTTTACAGCAAGTGGCCAATCCCGATCACTCCGACTAGTTTAAAATCCGGTGTCTAGTCACACCTAATCAAGTAATTTTATCTAAAAAATCACTCACAAAAATATCTCAACTAGTTTTGAATTCAGTGCCTAGTCACACCTAACCCAAGTAATTTTATCCCAAAAAATCACTCACAAGAATAATATGAATGAGGGATAGAAAACCCTTTTACAATTTTGCTCAAACTCCCAACAAATTTTTTCACCGAAAATATAATTCACAAAAGCACAATATAATATTGGAGAATATTTCAATATAACATATTTTTCTTTTCTTCACTTCTTATTTTTCTCCAACCAAAACATTTCTATATATACCCAAAAATATATCCGTTTGGGAGGCAGACACTCCTCTTTTGACTTTTTGACACTTGAATCACATACATGGCGCGGAGCACGGGCACAAGCGAAGATTTGAATTAATAGGCCAAAGGTCGCTTTCGATGAATAGTGTTCTGCAGATTTTTCTTCCCAACTTAACGAATTTCAAATGTTACACAATAAATACATAGTAACTTTTCAATTAAAATATTTGACTACACAGTAACTTCTCTATTAAAATATTT
The DNA here is from genome assembly GCF_004153795.1 of Camellia sinensis. Lineage (NCBI taxonomy): Eukaryota > Viridiplantae > Streptophyta > Magnoliopsida > Ericales > Theaceae > Camellia > Camellia sinensis. Next base: position 2,791,143 of record NW_021024954.1, on the reverse strand, counting down.
GTATGCAGAGTATAATTTTTAAATAACATTTATAACAAATACATCATACCACATATATTTTAATAGATAATATTTTGTCTCAAAGAATATAAAATATGTATATTAAAAAATCATAATTTATTTCATAATATTTTAGACATTATCAAAATCAAATTATATGCTTAACAATCTCTCCCTTTTTTATGATGGCAATACAAGCATAAATTTGACACAAAATTTCACAGAAATAAATGCAACATAAAAATTTTCAACATTCATAATACAAGCATTTATTTGCATTATATTTTTTCCCCATTTATCAACAACTTCTTTGTCAAATAAATTTATGTAAAGATAATATTTCTTCTCCCCATTTGACATCATCAAAATAAAAGGCTAATATAGATAAGGAGAATCAATTTTTGAAGTAAATGCAACAAAAAATATTTATCAATAGTTAGGCATGCATTTATTTTCCCCCTCTTTAAAACTCTTTACCAAAATCATATGAAATTGTTATAACTTCTCTCCCTTTGACATAATAAAAGCATTTGTGCAGATTAGGAGTAAAGAAATTTAGATTAATTTCAGAATATATTTTTAGAAAAAAATCCCCCTGAGAGGATGCTTCCTTTTAAAAATATATATTTATATTTATATTTATATTTATATTTATAGCGATTCTGGTTTTGACCTGACCCATTTGATATTTCAGACTCGAGTTTATGGTTTCTGGATGTTGTTCATTGTCGTTTTCCCCTTTTCTTATTTGAATTTGGCTATGTGGTTGTATCGAGCGTGTTTGGAACAGGTTGGTCACTTGTATTTTAAACCTTATGTTGCCTAAATTTTTGGTCCTTTGCTCGAGCGGCACTTCTTGCGCTCGAGTGTCATTTGCGAACTCTCAGTACTTTTGCAGGTTTGCAAAACTACTGGGAGAGTGTTTTATACGCTCAAGAGGCGTTTCCTACGCTCAAGCGACCCTTCTTGCACTCGAGCGTTGGTTTATTGTCTGCAAAACTACTGGATGTGTGCATTTTGCGCTCGAGCGTCACTTCTTGAGCTCAAGCGGTAACGCCTTTTTGTTTTGTGTCTTGGCATTTGAGTGTCACTTCTTGCGCTCGAGCAGACTGTGCTTATATCAGTTCGTAAAAAGGTCATTTTACATCACTTTTTCACCTCTCTCTCTACTTTTCAAAAACCCTAGATCTAGAGTCTCTCTCTCTAAAACTCACCTAGGTCTAGTGATCTCTATACCCATGTGCCTTTGTTAAAAAGGTAGTGCGCCTCAAGAGCTCTCTTTTGGTCCAATTAGAGTTTGGTTTCGACGCCTTTGAAGTTTCTCCATCTCATCCTTTGGTCTTCTAAGCTTGAGGTAGGGACTTTCTACACTTTTATATGATTTTTAACTTAGTTATGAATTGTTGTGTAACAATGGTGAAATTTGGGTGTACTATGAACAAACCTAGGATTTGGCTATTAAATCAAAAGAGGGGTTTCTAAGTGAATGAGTTATAAATAGTTATGGGGTGATTATATGGTTATATTGTGACAAAATAGTTGATTTTGGCATTTTGGTTGATATTTGGGAAAGAGGGAGTTTGCTCTAAAATATTTCAAAATTTTATTTTGTATAAATAAATGGAATTGGGATTGAAAATGTGAAATTGAATGGATGTTGACATAAAAGGTGGAGAAGAATATATATTATCACTCACCTATGAAATTTTGAATAAATTAGATTAAGATAAATGGAAAAAGCTCATGAAATGAGATAAAAAGGAGATTATGATAGCTTGAATTGTGATATAAAACGTGGCATATTATGATTTTGTAAAACATGAATAATTTGACTACGGACATTGTATGTGCACACTTTACTTATATCTTTTTTAAGACTCATATATTATGTTAGATTGTTTCTACTGGATTTTGGCTCACCCTATTTGGGAAAAACCATTTTCAGGTGTTGGTGATATACCTTCGCTAAGGCAGTAGCTTGGAAGGATTTGGAGCAAGAGCTTCTATATTTGTTATATATATTTTGTTTAGCGAAGGGCTTTAAATTGTGTTGAGCTAGGCTCATTTTTGTTGTAACCAAGCAGCGACTTGGAAAGATGTAAGCCATTAGGGCAAATGAATATATGTGTAACTCTCATTCCTTCTTGTATCTATCTCTCATGTATATTAAACTCTGATGAAAGAAAGCATATTAATTCAATTTTATTTCTGCTTATGAGATGGGTTTGTGTATTATTTTCGGGGCGTTACATTTTTCCCCTAGAGCATTTTCAAATATATATATTACACCATAAGATTTAAAAAATAAGTTTATGCTATCTCTTCATTTCTATTGTGACTTCAAAAAATATCCAATCATAATACAAGTCATCATAAAAAATACATTTTAAATGATGTAATCATATAAAGTTATGCATTTGTCAAGAAGTGTACAATCAAATTTTTTGATTTTTCAAAGTGTAACAGATATCATAATATATATGTGAGACTCAAATGAATATTTTAATATTTGATTATATAGTCTCACGCTCAGTGATTATAGCAATTCACATGTAAATATACAAATTTAATCAATCAAATTCAGCACATGCTATATTAATAAAATGAATTCTTTAATAAAGTAATTCAATGTAGATAGTTAAGATATAACGAAATCACAATTTTTTTTATTTAAATTATTATTATCTATATCATTCCGGTGACTTAAGTGATATTATGTAAGTATCGTATGGCAAACATATATGTATGGCAATGACATATTCATGTATGTAAGAGAGTAGAAAGTTTATCATCAAATGAGATATTTTCAAATTTAGACAACAACTTTTACCGATGCCACCTATACCAATTATTTATTGTTGTTGCTAAATATTGCATGATTACTGTTCATTCGAGAAGATGTGCCTCCGGTTATACATTTTAAACATCCACTATCCAATTACCATTTTCTATACTGGATTTCACCTTGAAGTACCTACAAAGCAAATCAAGTATTCGATTTTGGTACCCATATCTTTTTGGGTCCGTGAATGTTAGTTTCAAGATTACTTGATTTTAGAACTCATTTCATATTCGTTCCTAATAAAAAAAATTTGTAAGGACAACATGAAAATGAGTGACCATTCCTATTACAATAATGACACACAATATTGGGATTACTAAATGATGATGCTTTAATAAAGAAATTTTTATAAAAAATTTGTTTCTTGTGAGGTTTGAACCCAATACTTTGTCAAAAACACATCTTTGATTTCTAAGTAATTTATTTAAATTTTCTTTGCCTTGTGTGAATTTAAAAATTATTTTTCTTAAATCTTCTATATTTTCTTTTAAAGAATTATTTTCCTTTACAAACTTTCATTTTCGTTGACAAACAAAATATTTGATTTTTTTAAGAGCTGAATTTTTTGAAATTATCTTTAGAAAAACTTCATGAAGTTCCTTAACAACATCTAGTAATTCTTCATAGGAAATAGAGTTTTCGGTTACTTCATCATCTTCAATTCCCATGAAGCAAAGATTTGCCACTTCCAAATTGCTAGCTTCACTATCTGAACTATTGTAGTCACTTTCTTCCCATGCTGCCATCATAGCTCTCCTTTTGCTTTTCTTCTTATTCTTTAGATTAGGACATCCAGGTTTGATATGTCCTGATTTCTTACATTCATAACAAATTATCGAATCATTTTTTTCTTCATCTTTGTTGATTGCGTTTCTGTGAAATCTTCTTTTAAATTTCTTATCTCTTTTTAGTAATATTTTGAATTTCCTTCATGTGACCACAACAATATCATCCTCATCACTTGATGATTCATCATACTTGGTTTTCTTTTCAAACGAAGTTTTGAAAGCAATGCCTTTCTTTTTCTTGCCATTGTCATCATCGTTGGTTTTCTTTTTCTTGCCATTGCCATTGCCATTTTCATGGGTCATTAATGACCCCGGAAACTCATCTAAATCGAGTATGTTGAGATCCTTGGCTTCCTGGATTGCCATCACTTTCAGTTCTCAATTCTTTGGTAAGCACTTGAGAATTTTCTTTACCATTTTATAGTTAGTATAAACTTTACCAAGATTTTTCAAAGAATTTGTTATATCAGTAAATCTAGTAAACATTTTAGAATATGATTCATCAGATTTCATTTTGAACAATTCACAAGTATGAACAAGCATGCTAATACATGATTCATTAACTTGATTTGTGCCTTCATACGTGACGTCTAATTTATCTCAAATTTGTTTAGCAGTCTCACATGTAGAAATTCTATTAAATTTATTAGAATCAAGAGCACAATATAATATATGTTTTGCTTTAGCATTTGCTTGAATTTTTCTAAGGTCATTCTCATCCCATTCATCTTTTGTTTTAGGAACTTTTTTTTGTGTCTATGGTTTTGGAGGGAATAATTGGACAATTTTTAATAATATTCCATGTCTTGTAGTCTGTTTCTTGAATATATATCATCATTCTATTTTTTCAATAATTATAATTTCTACTAGTGAAATATGGAGGGTTGGAAGGTGAGTGGCCATCAATAATTTGTGTTCCTATAATGGTTGCCGTAAATCAACTCTAAGATTGTTAAGTCAAAAAATATATGAGAGCCCTTGCTCTGAAACAAATTGTTATCCCAAGTAACCAACCCACGAGGGGGGTTGAATTGAGTTATTAAAATAATTTCACAATATTAAAAATAATAATCAAAATATTCGAATTTCAACATATAAAATAATAGAGTAATAATAATCAATATAAAAGTAAAAGAGACAGGGAAAGAAAATCAAACACAATGATTTATAGTAGTTCGGTACGCCGGGCCTATGTCCACTTCCCAAGTATCCTCCTTAAAAATTTCCTCACTATTCTTCAAATACGGGTGCTAGTGAATGTTTACAACAAGTAACCAATCCTGATCACTTTGACTAGTTTAGAATTCGGTGCCTAGTCACACCTAACCAAGTAATTTTATCTCAAAAATCACTCACAAAAATATCTCAACTAGTTTTGAATCAGGTGCCTAGTCACACCGAACCCAAGTGATTTTAACCCAAAAAATCACTCACAAAAACTCTCTCTTTTTACAAGAATAATATGAATAAGGGATAGAAAATCCTTTTACAATTTGCTCAAACTCTTAACAAATTTTCTCACAAAAAATATAACTTAATAAAACACAATACAATTGAGAGGGTAATTTATGTGGAAATTGGGCCGAGCTAGGTGATGGGCCGTTCTATGGGCTACAGTGAGAAGGACTGAGTAAAAGGACTTGATAGTTAGCCCGGTCCCAGAGAGCCTTACAGTTAGCCCAGTTCCAGAGAACCTTGCAGTTATACCACGGTCGGCACGGTGGCAGTTAGCTCGATCAAACCATCTTGAGCCGAGGTATCGTTTGCTTCTACTTTGGACCTTGCTGTTAGATAGCTAGGTCCAAGCTCATTGTGGATAGCACGGTTTCAGACAACCTAGTTGGAATATGTCAACCGAGGTACACGCGCAGTGAAAGGAAGAACCGAGCTAGTTGGAGCTCGGTCTAGTCTGCGGCTTTAGCGTGGCCATGTTATCTCGGTCGTAACATCCAACCATGGTAAAACCATCTCACTTGGTTTAAACAGTGAGGGGGGTGTTGAAGGATAAGCATTATCTTTCAGGAATGTGATTCCTAGGAGGACTTTATATGGAGGAGTAAGAGTCCTACTAAGATTGTGCCTCACGGAACCTATAAAAGCTCATAACATCACCTATGGAGAGGTAACACAACTTTGATTCCCGAATACACAGAGCTTTTTGTCTATTTGTCTATTTTGCTAACTTAGGCATCGGAGAGGTATCCGGCACACACCTGTCGGCTAGCTCACATTTGTGTTTTCAAGGAGTAAAGCGATGACGTTTGGAGGAGAGCGGACTTGATCAACAGGATTATACGAGAAAGAATATTTCTTACTCGTACAATTGGCGCTGTCTGTGGGAATATCAGACAAAGAACAAAACCTCTTGATCAAGTATCCCTCGCTAGTTGAAAGGCGCACAACGAAGATTTGCCGCAGTCCGCCATCGACGGACAAACCCCAGAGGGGGGTGGGAGGTGCGAAGGTTTGCCCTCTATCCCTCTCATGGCGGACTTAGCGCCCCAGAGACAGAATCCCCAGAGGGATGCAAGAGGGAGGCGGAACAACAGCCCCGTCGCTCTCGCTCACAAAGTCCTGAAAGGCAAAGGCGAAGAATCAACCCTCAAGCTCTGGAGGATCGCATAAAAGAGCAAGATGAACTAACAAGGAAGATGGCGGCGGACATGGAGGCCATGAAGCGCCAGATCAAGGGAAAATGGGTGGCGACAAGAGAGGGGCGCAAACGCAACACGCCTCCTCGCCACTCGGAGGATCGTGGTAGGCATACTACACCGTCTCAAGCAGAGAGTAAAAGCCTCAGGACAGGCGACACTCAATCAAGGTCTTCCAGGACTCGTTACTCCGGGTCTGAGAGAACGAGAACATTGAGGTCTTACACTGAGGGAAGCACCTATCGGCCCTCACGCACCCACCAGACTGCGTCCAGGCAAACGGAGTTGCCTAGATCATCCGACCTACGGACTGTGCTTGAAGAAAAGGCACGATGGAAAGAGGATACCAGGGCACGCGACCCGTGCAGAGTCTCAGCCCTTTAGCGGTTGGCCCCTCGGACGCATGGAAGCGTCGAGGTAGGAATGCTAATAGCGCGCCCTACTTACGAACCAACAGACAAAGCCTTAGCAAGACTGCAGACCTCGCCGTTCGTTCCGACAATTGAGAACGCGCCCCTACCTTTCGGCTTCCTTCAGCCTAAATTTACCACGTATGAGGGGAATACAGACCCCTACTCGCACTTAAGCCACTTTTGCCAGGTCATGGCAGTATACCGGCGAAACGAGGCTTTGATGTGCATCCTATTCCCATCAAGCCTTGGCGACCTAGGTTTAACCTGGTTCGAAAGGCTACCAGAAGGTAGCATAGCCTCCTGGGCACAATTGGTAGAGGCGCTCTTGACAAGGTTCAGAACGAACACCAAGACCCCAGTGGAGATCGATCAGCTACTCTCCATTGACATAGGCGACAAGGAAACATTGAGATCCTACAACAGTCGCTATTAGGAGACGTTCAACCAGATAGGGGACTGCCCCACCAATCTCGCCATCGCACAATACAAAAGAGGACTTACAGTCGGAAACAGGTTGAGGGATTCAATTACTATGATGCCACCCCTCACGATGGAAGCCTTGATAGAGAGAGTGCACCAACATATTCGGGTGGAGAAGGATGACGCCCGTGCTAAAGCAAAAACTGGTACAACAGTAGCGCCAGATAAGAAGACTACGGCAAAAATGAACACGGTAGAACGTCCAAGCAAGAATAGATGAGGCAGGCGAGACAACGAACAGGATCAAGATAAAAGATGGTTGAGAGTCTGCACTTCCATTACCATGGTATTCAAGAAACCAATCTACCGAGTTCTCAGTGAGATAGGTGATGAACCTTTCGTCAAATGGCCCGCTAAGTTGGGAGAAGCGCAAAAGGACTACGACGAAAGATCCCGGTGCACCTTCCATAAGGAAAAGGGGCACCGCACTAAAAATTGCACGCCGTTGAGACAACATCTGGAGGAGTTAGTGGCAGCTGGGCACCTGGACCGATACATAGAAGAAAGGACGCAGCCAGCCCCCCAGAACCACGATCGCCCAAACGGAATGGCGATCAACGCCCCACCTCAAGGCGTGATTAATGTAATACGTTGGGTATTCGAACTTGAGCGAGTATGTGAGCTCAGGGGAACGATCAAGAAGGCTGAACACTTAAGGGAGGTATTGAGTGCGCAACCTACCATCAAAAAGGGGAAAACAAAAGCCACGAACGTCATATCCTTCTCCGACAGAGACTTGGCAAGGATATATTGCCCTCACAATGATGCACTGGTCGTCACACTCCGCGTCATGGTTTACGACATCAAACGGATTTTGATCGACCAAGGAAGCTCGTGCGAGATAATGTATTACGAAACCTTCAAACAACTGAAACTGAAGGACAAAGACTTGGCACCTGTCGTATCTCCCCTGATCAGGTTCAACTCAATGCCAGAGTGGCCAGTCGGCAAGATAATCCTCCCAGTCAGAGCATAAAGCATGACTAAACAAGTGGAATTCTGGGTATTGAAAGTGCCCTCCACTTACAACATAATCTTGGGAAGGACATGGCTGCATGCCATGAGAGCGGTAGCGTCAACCTACCATCAAGTAATGCGGTTCCCCAACGAAGCCGGAGTAATTGAAGAGGTCTATGGAGACCAAATTATGTCCAAGCAATGCTTCGTCACAGCAAATGGAAGCCGAGCTGCCAAGGGGTTTGTTCAGATGGTGGAAGAGCCCGAGAGTAATGAATTGTTTGCGGATGTTGGCAAAGCCACTGAACAGAAGGTAGTGGAAGACTTGGTACAGGTAAGAATAGATGAAAAGAACCCGGATAAGTTCTTTTTGCTTGGCTCATCTATGTCCAGTACTGAGAGAATAGAGGTCATGGAATTCTTGACCTCTAATATCGAAGTGTTTGCTTGGACGCCGTATGACATGCCTAGCATTGACCCAAGCTTCATCTGTTACCAATTGAATGTCCACCCAATTGCCAGACCAATTATACAGCGCACTCGCAGATCGACACTCCACCATGCCGAGATAATGGCGGAAGAAGTAGAAAACCTGCTAGAAGAAGGAGCTATCAGAGAGGTGCACTACCCCAGATGGATCTCCAATACAGTAGTGGTGCCTAAGAAGAATGGAAAATGGCGTGTCTGTGTGGACTACAAAACGGTCAACAAGGCATGCCCAAAAGACAACTTTCATCTTCCACGGATAGACCAACTGGTAGATCTGACAGCAGGACACAATCGTCTTAGCTTTCTTGATGCGTATAGAGGTTACCATCAGATCGCCATGTATGAGCCAGACTAGGAGGTCACATCTTTTACGACGCTAAGAGGACTATATTGCTACATGGTCATGCCTTTTGGCCTTAAGAATGCAGGGGCAACATTCCAACGGATGATCACCAAGATGTTCGAACCATTGTTAGGCAGAATAATGGAAGCCTACATTGATGACATGGTAGTCAAGAGCAAGGATAAGAATGACCATCTCAGGGACCTAGGCGAGATGTTTCAGATCCTGAAGAAGCACAAGCTACGCCTTAATGCATCCAAGTGTGCGTTCGGCGTAGGATCTGGCAAATTCCTAGGCTTCCTGGTGACCAACCGAGGTATAGAGGCAGACCCTTCTCAGATCAAAGCAATTCAGGATCTAGAGAGGCCCAACTCAGTAAAAAAAATACAATATCTCACCGGTATGGTAGCCGCGCTCAACCGGTTCATAAGTCAGTCGTCAGACAGATGTCGACCATTTTTTCAAGCATTAAAGGCCAAATTTGAGTGGGATGAAGAATGCGACCGCGCCCTAGAAAGTTTGAAAGAATACATGTCTTCTCCGCTGTTACTAGTGACCCCAATACCTAGAGAAGAACTATTCTTGTACCTAGCAGTTTCACAGCACGCAATTAGCGCAGTGTTGGTCTGAGCAGAAGGAATCCAACATCTGCCCATCTTTTATGTCAGTAAGACATTACTAGGTGCAGAAACAAGGTACTTACCACTGGAAAAACTGGCCCTAGCCTTGATGATGGCCTCAAGGAAGTTGTCACATTACTTTCACGCCCACACCATAGTCGTCCTCACAGACTTTCCATTAAAAGCTTTGTTTGAGAGGGCAAACTTTTCTGGGCGAATCCTAAAGTGGGCAGTAGAGTTGGGACAGTTTGACATCAAGTTCCAACCCAGAACCGCGGTAAAAGCCCAAGCCTTAGCAGACTTTGTCACAAAATTCACCCCAGGAAGTCATCATATATGCCCAGTCGACCTAATTGACAACCGAACTAGGGTTGGAAGTTGACGCCGGAATAGCACAACCCCTGGTGCAGGACACCCAGTCAGACCCTAAGGCAGACCAGAGTAAAGTAAGGGAGGAAGAAGCAAACCATGCTACACCAAGCCAAGACTCACCAACAAATAAAGACTTGGTACAATCAGATAGCAAGGGGCAAACAGCAAGCATGGACCTTGAAGAAAACACCAGCAACACTCTTGATCCCAAGGCATCATCTGATTCCTCCACTTGCTAGAAACTGTTCGTCGGAGAGATGTGGAAGCTCTTCGTGGATGGAGCGTCCAACAGGCAGGGTGCAGGACTAGGCATAGTCCTCATCTCACCAGATGGCCTAGTGGTGGCGCAAGCAGTCAAACTTGGCTTCCCAGCATCAAACAACGAAGCGGAATATGAAGCGCTTCTGTCAGGCTTAAAATCAGCATCCTACATGAAGGCCACCGAGCTAATGGTTTACAGTGACTCACAGCTGGTGGTAAACCAAATTTCAGATGACTACGAGGCAAAGGACGACAGGATGGCTAAGTACCAAGAGTTAGTCAGAAAAGAGATCAAGAAATTTGAAGTAGTGCAGATAGAGCAGATCGGCAGGGAAGAAAATAGTAGAGCGGACGAACTAGCAGGCTTTGCTTCAATGGCAGATACGTCCATCCCTCATCCATTGCTAATTGACTACCTACCAAGACCAAGCATTGAAGAACCCGAAGTAGGAGAGGTATGTTGTGCCGAACTAGGCCCTTCGTAGATGGATCCCATCATACTGTTCCTAAAAAACGGCGTCTTACTGGAAGAAAAGAAAGAGGCCAACAAAATAAGAGCAAAGTCACAGCGCTTTTGGCTCTCCCTATCAATGGCATTGTACAAGAAATCCTTCACAGGACCTTACCTAAAGTGTGTCCACCCCAGCAAAGTGGAAGCATTCTTGTTCGAAATACACAAAAGCGTATGCGGAAGCCATCAAGGAGGAAGATCATTGGCCTATAGAGCAATTTCGCAAGGATATTGGTGGTCATACATGCAAGCAGATTCAGAGAAGTATGTCAAAAAGTGCAAGAAATGTCAGAAGTTCGCACACCAAATACATCAGCCAGCCAGAAAACTCCTACCATTAACAAGCCCATGGCCCTTTGCAATGTGGGGCTTGGATATAGTAGGACCACTTCCAACGGCACCCGGCAATAGAAAGTTCTTCCTTGCAGCAACAGACTACTTCACCAAGTGGGTAGAGGCAGAAGCATTGGCATTAATCAAGGAGAGGGATGTGAAAAAGTTCGTCTGGCAAAATATCATCACTCGGTTCGGCATACCAAAAGCTCTAATATCGGACAACGGCACTCAGTTCGATGGCAGAATCTTTCGAGGCTTTTGTGCAGAATACAAGATAGAATTTTACAACTCTACACCGGCATACCCCCAAGCAAATGGCCAAGCAGAAGCATCAAACAAAGTTGTCTTGGATGGATTGAAGAAAAGATTAGAGAAAGCAAAGGGCAAATGGGCTGAGGAGCTTCCTCACGTTTTATGGGCTTACCGTACCACACCTCAGTGGTCTATTGGCGAAACACCCTTTTCCTTGGCCTATGGCATGGAAGCAGTAATCTCACTAGAAGTTGGCCTCCCCACAATTAGAAGTGAAAATTTTGATCCAGACTTAAATGGAGAAGCCATAGCATTGGAGCTCGATCTTACGGAAGAAAGAAGAGAAAGAGCACTGGTTCATATTGCCTCGTACCAGCAAGAGTTGTCCAAAAAGTATAACAAAACAGTACATCCAAGACAATTCAAAATCGGAGATTGGTTTCTGCGCAAAGTAATGGAAAACACCTTTGTACCCGGAGATAGCAAGTTAGGGCCTAATTGGGAAGGACCTTACAAGGTGGTTGGATTAGCAGGAAAAAGGGCATACCACCTGGAAGATGAAGATAGCAAAGCCATTCTCAGGCCATGGAACACTGCCAATCTCAAACTATTTTATTTTTAGCGTTTCTTTCAAGTATTTGTAATTTTTTCTTTTCTCAATAAAACAAGTAGTTTCTTTTCAGTATAGTTGTTTCCTTCTGTAAAAGATTGTTTTAGTGAGTTAGGCGCACTGAAAGCATAGTTGGCTGGAATAACCAACACTCCTCCTAAGCCTAGGATAAGGATCCAGGCTGCAGGACGTTTGGTCGGAAAAACCAAACACTTTACTCTAGGTTGGTAGGAATAACCAACTTAGAGATTGGCTGGAATAACCAACACCCCTCTTAAGCCCAGGATAAGGATCCAGGCTGCAGGACATTTGGTCGGAAAAACCAAACACTTTACTCTAGGTTGGCCGGAATAACCAACTTAGAGGTTGACTGGAATAACCAAAACCCCTCCTAAGCCCAGGATAAGGATCCAGGCTGCAGGACGTTTGGTCAGAAAAACCAAACACTTTACTCTAGGCTGGCAGGAATAACCAACTTAGAGGTTGGCTGGAAAAACCAACACTTATTGTTCTACAGCCAAGATAAGGATCTAGGCTGAAGAGGTTGGCTGGAAAAACCAACACTTACTACTCTTCAGTCGAAGTAAAGATCTAGGCTGAAGAATGGTTGGCTGGAAAAACCAACACTTAGTACTCTTCAGCCGAAGTAGGGATCTAGGCTGAAGATTGGTTGGCTAGAAAAACCAACACTTAGTACTCTTCAGCCGAAGTAAGGATCTAGGCTGAAGATTGGTTGGCTGGAAAAAACCAACGCTTATTGTTCTTTAGTCGAGATAAGGATCAAGGCTAAAGAGGTTGGCAGGTATGGCCAGTCAGATTGTAAAGTTATGACCAGGATAAGGTATCTCGGCCCAAGAATATTATACATCATTCAGATTACAGTTACAAAGTTACATGCATGACAGTTAACCGAAATAATTGTTGGAACAAAAGAGATTTCATTGATCATACAAAGTCAAAGTACAAAAGGGGGACTTCAGCCCGGTTACAGTCTCTCTTTCCAAAAGGCAAAAAAGAAGAAAAGTACATGGTCAAGCAAACAGGTCATCTAAGTCAGCATCTAAAGCCACCCGGTCTTCGCCCAAATGTAGCTCGGTTGTAGCAACCACACTCTGGTTAAGCTCGGTTGGAAGCACAACATCGGACGCAGCTGGCAAAGGTGGGATGGAGACCTCTAGAGTTAGGGAGGCAAACTGGCGACCGGATTGAGTATTGTCTTCTGGAGCATCATCTTCATCCTCCTCTTCCAGAAATTGTCGCTGAATGGTAGCAGCATACTCCGCCAGTGAGCTCGGTATGAAATATGGAGGAGGATTGAAGACCTCGGTCTCAGGTCCATGACCGAGCTACGCCACAGCCCCCCTCCACCCGCATTTAAAGAACAGGTCCTTCGCAGCTTCACACTGTTTGATGTACAGGGCTTCGCCGTCTTTGAAATCGTGGTTCTCCGCATCCTCCAGCTTCTTCTCAAGCTTTGTTATTTCGGCATTCTTTTTTCCTTCAAGCTTGGCCAGCTCACGCAGATATTTATCTTTTATCACAGCCGCAGCCTTTTGCTTGTCTGCTTCAGCTGAGCTAATAAGACCGGTCAGACGACCATTCTTGGTTTGTAGCTCGGCTATCTGCTTCCTGACCTGTTCTAGCTCGACGATTTTTTCGGTTACCTCTGTCATTGCCTGCCTTGTTGTTTTGCGAAGTTCCAATACACGCTTGTGAGCGATGTGGTTCTTCTGCATGGCCTGCAAAAAAATGGAAAGAGACTTGTAGTAAAACCGAGCAGAAAGTTGTGCAAATTAGAAAGATAAGTAAAGGAGGTTACTTACCAGCACCATTGACTTTGTGGCCGAGCAAATGGCCTTCAGCTCGGTGAGATGGTCATGGTGCTCCATGTCGGATGGAAGGCAAATGCTCTTGGCCAGATTGAATGCCATTAGGTGGTCTTTTTCAGCGACCACTGAATCAGTATCCCATATAGCACGGTTCTGAAAAGTGATCTTTGGAGCCCACTTAGAAGAGCTAGCTCGGTTAGAGTGCTCCGGTTGTGGACTCGGTGGAGGGCTTAGAGGAAGGATGGTATCTTCTTCATCAACAAGGCGTGGCTCGGTTGTGGAAGTCCGAGCACGCTTGTTTAGACGAGATGATGAGGGTTGATGGGATGGAAGGGCCACCACGGTCTTCTGAGTCTGACCGGTTGGTGGTACCTCGGGCTGGTTTGTTTCGGTCAGGAGGGCCCTTACAGCTCGTTTCTTAGCCATCTCTTGCTCAGCAGTTAGAGGGATCAAATTGATTTGGGACAAGGTTAGGTCCAGTTCAGGAGAGGCTTCTAGCAAAAATTCAGTTACCTTGGTCTTTCATTTACCGCTATATCGATAGGTCGGCTCAAAATTCAGTAGCTCGGTCCAACTTCGGTTTGGATATCGCAGCACGACGCGAAAAACATTCAAGTTGGGGTAGCTGTATTGGGACTTGAGAAAGTTCAAATCTGCATGAAGGAAGACAACAGTTAGTTTGGTTTAGGAAGAGAAAATTGAAGTAAAGAAAAGCATGCAATGAAGCCGAGGTAACCCTACCAGCTACACCCTTGTTTCAATTTATTCTGTGGCTAGGGATCTGGGCTTGTTGGTCCTCAAAATTCCCAGGTACCCAGAAGAAATCATCATCATTCACGTCTTTATCCGGGGTATTCTGTATTATTTTTTCATGCCGGCGCCTTATTCTTAAATAGTAAACCCAGCCATCTTCGACCGATCCTATGGAATATTGATGGAAGAGCTCGGCTAGACCGAGATTAAGGCCAGCCCGGCGGTTTAGCTCGGCAATGCCGTTTATTATGCGATAAGAATTACTGGAAAGCTGGGTAGGGCAGAGCTTGGTTTGTCTAAGAAATTCACAAAGAAGGAGTTGTACAGGGAATCACAGACCGCACTCTACGATGGAAATAACCCGGCGGTTTAGCTCGGCAATGCCGTTTATTATGCGATAAGAATTAATGGAAAGCTGGGTAGGGCAGAGCTTGGTTTGTCTAAGAAATTCACAAAGAAGGAGTTGTACAGGGAATCACAGACCGCACTCTACGATGGAAATAACGTTAAAAGGGGCAAAGCCTTGTTTTCCCTAGGGGACGGTGTCTAGTTCGGCTAGTGAAAGGTAGACATCATCCGAAATTTGGTAGTCCTTATGGAATTCGGCTATGGCCCCTTGTGAGTTTACTGAAAACCTATATTTACCCATTGATTATTAAATTATCAATAAATTAGCTGAAGGATTAGCTCGGTCAAGAAAAGGCGCCTAGTAGCTCGGTTGAGCAATCAGAGGAGTGCCTGGCCAACCTAAGTCTGCAAAGTAAAAAAGAAAGGTGTTAAGCACTGATCATTGGACCGTGCTACAAAAAAGAAGGGCAAGATAAATGAAGTCCTAGCTCGGCTACGCAAGGTGCTATCAGTTTTTAGCTCGGTTTGAGCAAGGGGCTTTTTAGCCCAGTTGAGCCTTTGGGGCAGCATTCTTAGTTCGGTTTGTACTAAGGACGCTAGTTTAGCCCCAAGCTGCAGCTCGGTTAGAGGTTAAGGCTTTTTAAGTACGGTATTGCGCAAACCTAGTACAGTTCGATTGCTCGGTTAGATGAAGCTAAAGGTACCTAACCTATGGAAACTACAAGTATAGTGTGGAGTTATAGTTCGGTTGTTAGGTGCAGCAAGGCATGCAACCGAGGCAAACAAATTTTTAGTTCTGTTGAAATGTAATTTTGGATCAAAATCAGTGTTTCTCAGATTATTCGAGGTTCTACTACATGGATTTTTCCCAAAAAAATAGAAGCAAAGATGGAATATGTGTTTTGCAAAAAACATACAAATACGCATATTATGTGTTGCAAACAAGTGTGAATCAACAAAAAGGAAATCAGTTTGAGCAAACATACCAGTGCAAGGCGAGGGTACTAAAGATGAAAGTAATGGTAGCAGAAAACACGAACTCAGCAAAATGTAGGGTCAAACAGGAATGAAGACTCAGAGAGAGAGAAGAAGGTGAATAGTACGAGTAAATGATTCAAAAAGTAGGGTTTTGGTGAAAAGCTCAAGTTTTGGACGGGACTGTTCAAATATCACGAGGTACGAGGGCGGCGTGACAGCCACACTGGGCCAATAAGGGTGTGCCACGTGTCCTTGGAATAAGAAGCGGTTTAGTTGGTTCAGTTACAAAGATTGAAGAGACGTTTTTTGACCAGGCATATTAAAGTAGCCCGGTGTGAGTTTAGCATGGTTGGAAGGCTGAAATTTCTAGCTCGGTTGGAAGGCTAAGGTTTTTTAGCTCGGTTGACAAGCTAAAGCTTTTAGCTCGGCTGGTGACAGGTAATCGCTATCATGCTGCGCAGATGGAATTCAGGGGCAATTGAGAGGGTAATTTCTGTGGAAATTGGGCCGAGCTAGGTGATGGGCCGTTCTATGGGCTACAGTGAGAAGGACCGAGTAAAAGGGCCTGATAGTTAGCTCGGTCCCGAGAGCCTTACAGTTAGCCCGGTCCCAGAGAACCTTGCAGTTAGCTCGGTCACCACGGTCGGCACGATGGCAGTTAGCTCAGTCAAACCATCTTGAGCTGAGGTATCGTTTGCTTATGTTTAGGACCTTGCTGTTAGATAGCTCGGTCCAAGCTCATTGTGGACAGCACGGTTTCAGACAACCCAGTTGGAATATGTCAACTGAGGTACACGCGCAGTGAAGGGAAGAACCGAGCTAGTTGGAGCTCGGTCTAGTCTGCGGCTTTATCGTGGCCATGTTATCTCGGTCGTAACATCCAACCATGATAAAACCATCTCACTTGGTTTAAACAGTGAGAGGGGTGTTGAAAGCTAAGCATTATCTTTCAGGAATGTGATTCCTAGGAGGACTTTACATGAAGGAGTAAGAGTCTTACTAGGATTGTGCCACACGGAACCTATAAAAGCTCATAACATCACCTATGGAGAGGTAACACAACTTTGATTCCCGAATACACAGAGCTTTTTGTCTATTTGTCTATTTTGCTGACTTAAGCATCGGAGAGGTATCAGACACACACCCGCCGGCTAGCTCACGTTTGTGTTTTCAGAGAGTAAAGCGACGATGTTTGGAGGAGCGTGGACTTGATCAACAGGATTATACGAGAAAGAATATTTCTTACTCGTACAACAATATTTGAGAATATTTCAATATAACAGATTTTTCTCTTATTTACTTCTTATTTTCCTTCAACCAAAACATTTCTATATATACCCAAAAATATATCCGTTCGAGAGGCAAACGCTCCTCTTCTGACTTTCTAACACTTGAATCACGTATGCGGCGTGGAGCACGGGGCACAATTCTTTTTGTCAGAAATAGCAAGCGAAGATTTGAATTAATAAGCCATCGTATTCTGCTGATTCTTCTTCCAAGCTTAATGAAATTCAAATGTTACAAGTAACTGCATAGTAACTTTTCTATCAAAATATTTGATTATACAGTAACTTCTCTATTAAAATATTTGTATGCGTGGTATAATCTTTAAATAACATTTATAACAAATACATCATACCACATATATTTTAATAGATAATATTTTGTGTCAAAAAATATAAAATATGTATATTAAAAAATCACAATCTATCCCATAATATTTTAGACATCATCAAAATCAAATCATATGATTAATAATATCTAGATTAGATCAATTTAATCCACATATATTTAAAAAGTATAAAATTTGTACAAAAAATTTTAAAAAATTCATTGAATACAACAAAATAAGATAATATATTGAAATTTTATATTTTTTTTATTTGGGAAATTTAAAAAAAAAATCACAAAATATTATATTTCTTAAGTATATCTAGATTAGGTGTATTTAAAAAATAAAATAAAAATTACTTAAATTATTAAAAAAATTAAGTAAAAAAAAACATGAAATATAAAAAATTAATTTTTTGCGCGAGTTAAACCAAAGAAAATGATGTTATTTCCCTTCAAATAATATGAACAAAATATCTGTATTATTTTATTATTTTATATATTTAAAGGCTAAGGGATATATATGTTATTTTAATCTGACAGGGGGTAAGTATAATTTTTCAAATGTGTGGTGGGTCTGTATTAAATAGAAATCTCAGGGGGTGTCAGTGTAATTTATCCAAATTTTTCTATATAAATACAATTTTTTAATTTTTAATTTTTTTTAATGTTTTTCATGGAAACGATCTCGGAGACGTGAGAGAGTTGTTGCTATTAGGGCGGTGTAAAATATCATTCAATTTATTAAAAGTGCATTGATTCACACCGTTCTATCTGTTAACTGCGAATTAAATTTTAAAATTTATAATCAATTTTTAAAATTGCTTCACTCCGCTATAGGTAATACATATATATTTTTTAAACTCTAATGAAATATCAAAGTAAAAATGAGTGTGAGAGAGATTTAAAATGCGAAATTTATTACTAATTAATAGTGTTATATATATATATATGAAAATTATTATGTAAAACTAATTTGTATTATATAAATAAAAAATGTTATGTAAATTAGTGTTATATATTATGCAAATACTTAATAATTGGGTAAGAATATTTTTCAAAGCGCCAATCTATCTCAAATCATTGAAACTACAATTTAATTATGGGTCATTTTTTGATAAATCCTCATTTTAAGTGTTTTATTCCACCTAATCCATATTCTTTTTTAGTATTCCATTAAGTCATGTTTAGTGTAGTAGGACCAAATCATCCTTTCTAATTTTTTGCACATGTTTCTATTATGAAACTAATACATAACAATAGTCCATCATTTTATGGAGAAAATATCTCCATCATTCTAAAGAGAAAATATTTTCCTTATTCCATGGAGAAAATCTCTCCTTTATTCTAAGGAGAAGATCTCTCCCGCATTCCATAAAGAAAATATCAAAATATCAAATTATATACTTTGAACCTTTTATAATTTGAAAATTTTAAAAATAACGCAACAAAAAATATGAATGAAAATCAAAATACAATGTGAATGTTCACAGTAAATAACAAACATACAACTAACTTTAAAAAAAACAAAACACATACTAAAATAAAATGTGAATGTTCACAATAAACAACAAACATACAACTAACCTTCGAAAAAATAAAATTCATATCAAAATAAAATGTGAATGTTCACAATTTATAATTAATATACAACTAGCCTTTAAAAAAAAAAAAAACTCATACCAATGTAAACATTTACACTGTAACATGAATACGTAAAACAAAATTAAAAAATAAAAAAGGTGAAAATTGACTCTTTCAATTGTTCAATGGTAACAAAAATGATTATTCAACTAAAAAATAGTAACAAAAAGAATAAATATACAATTAACTTTCGAAAAAACAAAACTTATATTAAAATACAATGTGAATGTTCACAATTTACAATTAACATACAACTATTTTTAAAAAAAAAAAAATCATACCAATGTGAACATTCGCATTGCAACGTGAAAACATATAATAAAATTGAAAAAAAAGTAAAAATCAACTATTTTAATTGTTTAATGTTAACAAAAATGATTGTTCAACCAAAAAGCATAGTAAAAAAAAACAATAAAGTACAACTAACTTTTGAAAAAAAAAAAAAAACTCATACCAAGATACAATGTGAATGTTCACAATTTACAATTAACATACAACTAAACTTAGAAAAACTAAATTCATACCAATGTGAACATTCACATTGCAACATGAAACAAAATTGAAAGAAAAAAAGAAGAAGACTATTTCAATTGTTTAATGGTAACAAAAAATAATTGTTCAAACAGTAAGTATAGTAACAAATAACTAATGATATGTGAACATTCACATCTTACAATATATATAATTATGTTCATATTTATATTCCAACACTTCTTTCTCAGGCTTTCAAACAATGTGAAATATGAACATTCATACTGATTGACAAAAAAATTGAAACAATAGCTACAATAGAATTAGAAATTCAGAAAAAAGCATCAATCACTCTAAAAACAGAAAAAAAAATATCACCCACATCATCATCTTTATCATTATGACTATTATTAACAATCTATGCAATTTCATCATTCCACCAATCCAAATCAAACCAAATAACCCACATTTGAAGAGTATGTTTGTAACAAAATAGGTTGGATATAAACAGAGTTTCAACTTATAACAATGGAGAAACATAGAATTTCGAATACAGAGCAATAATGGATGAACATAGAACAACAATGGACGAATAGATAACTTTGAACACAAAGTGACAATGGATGAACACAAAGTTTCACCGTAACAATGGAGGAACATGATATTATTTCACCACCATGTATAAACTAGAGTTTCTAAACCCTGCCAAATAGAGATTTTTGAAACCCTAGTACAATGAAATAATACCATAAATGTGAATGAAACTGATCAAAAAGAAAAACGTGAATAATGGTAACTACCAAAATAGAGGTAGCAACAAAAAAGAAATGTAAGGGTATAATAGTCCAACAAATAATATAAATTAGGCAAAAAAGATCTCATGAAATAAAAATATAAACACATAGGACTAATTAGATTATAATTTTCCTTAGTCGACTTGTTGGGTTAGAATATCTCCAAAAGAGATTATCAATAAAAAAACACAATATTTATCAATTTGTCAATTTACCATTTCATTTATAATTCTATTCTGAAATGGTTCAAATCCAACCGCGCACAATAATTGATTCCACCATCTTTGAATTCCGAGGAGAGAGAAAGAAAGAGGGAGAGAAGCAGAAGAGAAAGCTGGAGCGTTGACTTGGTCGACTATTGCATAACTCAGTAATTTATCAAAATTTGAAATCATAGGCTGAGATTTATTCATGAAACGGTCCAAAACAACAAAGAATTTTTTTTTCATAATATTCTAAAAAATTAAATTATTTACAGAAATAACATACTATTCAAACTATTTAACAAATTACCTACTTTTTGAAATTGTTTTTTCAAAATACAATTTTATGACAAAATCGCATCTTCAAAATACACTTTCATGATGACATGCCCACATGAAATTGCCAACGTGACTATATTGAAATCTCAATTTGAAAATGCAAGTTTACCTTAAAGTTGTATTTTCAAAACATAATTTCAACACTACCATAAAATTGCATTTTCAAAACACAATTTCAACATTAATGCAAAAATGACGTTTCAATACTCATTTTGAGAACATAAGATTGGGCATGTCATTTTGAAAATGAAAAAAATTAAAATTGGGTATCACATTTTGAAAATGAGATTTTAGTTATATCGATTTTCAAGAAATCTTAGGGAGTGTTTGGCATGTGCTAGAATAGTACATGTTATTTTAGCACATTATCTTATTTGAGTCATAATTATCTTATTTGAATCACATCACCTCTCTAGCATATCACTTAAACTTAATCCATATTTAAAGTTTTTTCTTAAAAAGTCAAAAAATATATGTATTTAGGCCCCGTTTGGGGACTTACCTTTTTAGCTAAAAAGTCAAAAAGTTATCATTTTAGCCAAAAAGCCAACAACTCATACAAAAAAGTCAAAGATTCTCTTTTCTCTCTACTTTTTGCACATCTTTTCGTAATTAGCCAAAAAGTCATCCCAAACATCTAAGTTTTTTTTACCTACCTTTTTAGCCAAATAGCCAAAAAGTTACTAAATTAGCTTGTTCCCAAACGATGCCTTAGATCATCCCGAATACCCCTTTAATTTAGGAAATATGATTTTACCAAATCACAATTTGAAAAAGCAAAAACTGAAATTGCAATTTCAAAATGTAATTCTATGTTGAAAAATAGTTAATATAGCAAACTTGTATTGTACATAATCCAAATTCATACGATTTCATTACATAAAAAAAATAATAATAATAATTTGTTATCTTAATTATTTAATGAAAATGTACTGAATAAAAATTTGCTATCTTCAATATTTTTTAACAAGGAATCTCATACCAGCTCTGTATACTAACTCTGTTTGATTTCGTTTTGAGAATTTGATTTCTACAACATTTTTTTTAAAAAAAACCTTGAAACTAATTTAGTAAAAAAATGAAAAATAAAAAACGCTCATTACTTTGACACGATTTTATCTTTTCTAAGAGCACAAATAATTTTTAAAAATTTTAAAATTATTTTTAAATTTTTACTTTTGTCAAATTAGTTTTTATTTCTTAAAATAATAATAATAGAAAACATATTCTAAAATTAAGCCAATCATTTTTATTTTGTATTTTGAAATTATGATCCCAAAAAATCGTGTTTCCTACATTTTGATTTCTTGAAAATTCACTTAAAATGTGAATTAACTGAAATCTCCTTTTTAAAATGCAATACCAACCTTATGTTGAAATCACATCTTCAAAATAGAATTTCATATTGAAATATCATTTTCAAAATAGGCACGTTATGTTGAAATCACATTTTTAAAATACAATTTCATGGCAAGGTTGAAATTGTGTTTTAAAAATGCAACGTCAAAGTAAACTTATGTTTTTAAAATGTGATTTCAACATGCCCAGTCAACACCCTTAGGTGGCCATATCACCATAAAAGTGCATTTTGAAAATTCGATTTTGTCATGAAATTACATTTTGAAAATGTAATTTCAAAAAGTGGATTAATTTGCTAAATGGTTTTAAAAGTATATTATTCTCGTAAATAGTTTGATTTTTTAGAATATTGAAAAAAAAAAAAAAACTCTAACAACAAAACTACACCATTCATCTAAAAATCTAGGATAATGTCTGGCTAAAATTCATAGTTTATAGGGAAATTCTAATATACACATCTTTGAAAGGGATGTATTACATGCGTCTTTAATTATGTCATTTTTTTTTTAATTATGACCAATTTTTTTTTTAGTTATGATATTATTTTAGTTTTGACTCATAAAATTTTTAGTTATATCTCATGTTGTGTTTGGTTATATTTTTTTTAGTTATAACTCAAAAAGAATAAAATTATACTCTCTCTTCTTTTTTTTTTTAATCATAAGATGCATAGTATTTTGCTAAATTTAATGAATGATATTTGTAAAAAGTGACGGCTAAGTGTGAGATATGAGAGAAGGGAGTCTAGTCATTTACTGAGAAAATATTTCATCATTATGTATTCATTTTCTTCTGTACATTTTTGTTGCAATTAAAATAATTTTTCATTAATTTTTAATTGTTTTCCTTACTTGTGTTTTCCTTCACTGTATTATATTTTTTTCTATATTGTTATGTTTCAGAACCACCATTCATTTTAAATAATTTTTTTTGGAAAATTTTAAATCAATCTAAATGACTAAGGCTAAGTTTGGCATATTGCAAAAAAGTTAAAAATCTTAAAAATTACTCAAAAGTTAAAAAGTTAACACTATTTAGGACACTCCAAACAACCCTTAAAACTAATTTTTTTGATAGAAAGGAAGTTTAATTAAAACAGAGAGTCCTTACATGAAAAGCCAAAGGAGAGAGCTAGTTCCTCTCATACACAAGTCCGACCATATCAGCCGCTAGTATGGGCCTAATCGAGTCAGGAGGGTCCTCATAAATTTCCAGGTCTTCTTGCTGATCAGCACCAATGCGAGCCAATGCATCTACACACTTGTTTGTCTCGTGGAAGGTGTGTTAGACTGCTTCCTATTCTTTGAGTCAGAAATTTGATGTCTTCAACTAAGGCTCTGTATGGACAGTTTGGATGAGTCCCATCATGGATTAATTGCACCGCGTCTTAGCGGCCGGTTTCTATCACTACCCCTTGCACCCTTTCCCATCAATGATGGTTGTGCCACGGTAAATGGCCCAAATCTCTGCTTCAATACTGTTGCAGCATCTAGTTTTCCTGAGTAGCCTAGGACCCATGAGCTCTTCTCATCTCTAAAGAGGCCGTCATAAATTTAAACAGTTTCAGACCTCTTTGATCAGTGTTAAGGGAGCATTGAAAAGCTTAATGAATTTCAAGGGTATATTGAAACACTTGTTCAAACTGTCTTCAGTATTTAAAGAACAGTTATCAAAAATGATTTTATTTCAAAAACGATTTGTGTAATTACTTTTAGTCATGTAGATGGAATTGTAATTCCTCCTAAATCTTTTGTGGTGTTTCGTGGAAACAATCCTGAACATATGAGAGAAAACTGAACAGGCAGCTGAGTTGATTTCCAAGCATCCAAGACGCAAGCTCTAAAATTGGCCAATAGATAGAATGGTTAGCAGAGTACATTGGTTTAACGAAAATTTACAATGTGTCCCAATATGTACACTACCCATTATGTATATATTTTTTTAATAAAAAAAATTAATCCTTTAATTTAAAGTGTTAAACGCTTTGATTTTTTATTTTGGTATTGATAAGATAGTAGTGGGTTAATAAATTATATTATAACAAGAAGGTCACAGTCGCTCCATCAATTCAAATTTTGAACATTTGCCATTCTTACTGTTCAAAAGGACAACTACTTGAACCAATTGGCCAACTATCCTAAATGCTTTGATTTAGAATCGTGTAAAGATGCATAAAGTTAATGTTTTCGTTTAGAAATATAAATATTTTCTTTAGAAATGTAGAGGGGACTAAAACCCCAATTAACAAATTATTGAAATTAGTTGGATTATTTGTGTTGAAATTTTATATTACACACTATCATATTCAGGAATCTCTATTGGTGTGGTATTACCCTGAAATTTTAACCAGAATTTTATCTAAAAAATAAAAATGTATGGTATAAATTTAAAATTAATATATTGTGTGTCATATCCAATATAAATATTGTTCACACATTCAATTCTAAGTAAAAATCTAAATATGTAATAAATGTAATTTCATCTATTTTTTTAACAAAAATTTAAATATAAATATCATTTATAAATCCCATCATAAGAGAAATGAAGAGATGTGCTCTTGCTATATTTTTGACATTTTTTTAAACTCAATGCCAAATTTATCACAAAATTTGGAATTTAATATAACACACTATTAGATATGAATTTAGAAAACTTATTGCCAAGTTTCGGCTTTGGCACGAAAAATACCACTTTCAGAAGAAAGAGACAAAAAAAAAATGAAGTAAAAATAATTTTTTTTAAGGATTAATTATTTAGATTTCATTAATTATCACTAAATATTATTTTATTATTGTACATTAAGGGTCATTTGACAATTTAATATTTTAATTAAAAAGTCAAAAATTCCTTACAAAAGTCAAAAAAATTAACAAAACTTTAACTTATACAAATACTTAGGCCAAGTTTGGCATACCTCAAATAATCTATCTTTTTATCTTTTTTCCATCACATCACCTCTCTACTTTTCTGCACATCTTTTCGTAAAAAGATAAAAAGTACACTTATTTAGGTCATCCCAAACAACCCCTAATTTTGAAAAGTTGGTTAAAAAGACTTTTTAATTTTTTTAAACTTTTTTTTACAAAAATGTATAAAAAAAATAATAAAGTGATATAATCCAAAATAAATTAAAAGACAGACTTTTAGCCAAATTTTGAAGCTAGCCCAAAAAAAATAAAAAAATCCTTCTAATTCATTATTATTTTTTGTACGTTTTTTGGGTAAGAAGTCAAACATCATTTTTTGTACGTTTTATTAACTCATATTTTACGTAAAAAGTCACACGCAAAAAAAAAAAAAAAAAAAAAAAAAAAAACCTTTAAAAAAACTGCTTCTTCATCACTCTCTCACTTTTATATTCCTCCCTACAATTCATTTGATCCCTAATCTTAGGTTGTTAATCCATGGCTGCTAAAAGACCCCAACATGACTCTGCTTCTTCATCTGCTTCAGCACCACCTCGCTGGAGCTATGACGCGTTCTTGAGTTTCAGAGTTGAAGATACCCGCAAAAACTTTACCGATCATCTCTACGCTGCTTTGGTTCAAGCTGGAATTCACACCTTCAGGGATGATGATGAACTTCCAAGAGGACAAATCATTTCTTCGGAGTTGCTAAAACCAATCGAAGAATCAAGGATCTCCATTGTTGTTTTCTCCAGAAACTACGCTTCTTCGAGATGGTGCCTTGATGAGCTCGTGAAGATCATTGAATGCAAGAGAACACTTGGACAATTACTTCTCCCAATATTCTACGATGTTGATCCATCCGACGTACGACATCAAACAGGGTGTTTTGGAGAAGCATTTGGAAGACACGAAAAGCGTAATGTGGATGAGATGGAGAAGGTGGAGGTGAGGAGAGCTGCCCTCTCTGAAGCGGCTAATTTATCAGGCTGGGATTTGCAAAATGTTGCTAATGGGTAATGTTCAACATCCTTTTAATTTTGCTGCTTCTGCTGCTATCAATTTTCATCTTTATCTAGAAAATCCTACCATATTGTTTTTACAATTTGAAGGAAAAAAAAAATGACATTTGCCTATTTTTTTCTTAAAACAAACTTACGATTCATTTGTCAATAATATTAAAATTTTATTCTCAATTTTAAATGCATGCAAGCCGCTATAGTAAGGCCAAGTTAACTATTAGACATAGTTAGTTCACTTTGTAACTTTAAGATGTTTTGCATTTTACATTTCTTAACTGCATATTGGGAGTCGGGTTTGTAAAGTTTTGTATTTCCGTAATATATACCTATGTTACATGGAACGTGGATCATTTTGGTACGTGGAAAACACAGTATACCACATGCTTTAAAATATGATACGATAGGGGTAGACTTGTATACATTACACTTCAAAATTTAAGGTACTTCTAGAATAATTTTTTTAACTATTAAGCATTCAATAAAATGTAATTTTTTTTTTTTTCATGTAACAGAATATTTCTATGAGCACTATGACCTATTTTTGATGTTTTTGTCTAGTCAAAACTTAACTAATCTTAGATTTTAGTTCATTATATTTGATTTTTTTTTTTTTTCCTTCTAAGGGAACATTAAGGAAATATATTTGAAAAAACTTTTGAAATCATTTTGGATCACTAACGTTGTGTTTGGTTGGAGGATTTGGAAAAGGAAAGAGAAAAGTAGGTGAAATGTGAATAAAATATACTTACATTTCACCTAATTTCACACATATTTTTTCTTTCCATTTCCAAATCCCTTCCCAAATCCTCCAACCAAATCCAACGTAAATTTACTATTTTGGAACGAAAGTGTACCATATTTTGGAATGTGTGTATCAATACGTAATTCGTTAGAATATTAGCGTTTTCTGATAACAAAATTATATACTTAATTAATTTTTTATTTGAATCGAAATTGACAGGCATGAAGCAAAGTTCATCCGAAAAATTGTTAGAGAGGTTTTATGTAAACTGAAATATGCATTCCTAAATGTTGCTGTGCACCTAGTTGGAATAGATTCTCGTGTTAAACGCATAAATTTGATGTTAAGCATTGGATCAAATGATGTTCGCATGATTGGAATATATGGCTTGGGTGGAATAGGCAAAACAACCCTTGCAAAAACTGTGTATAAACCATATTTTCCTCCAATTTGAAGGGAGTTGTTTTCTTGCAAATGTTAGTGAATTTGCAGGACAATTCAATGGCCTAGTTCAATTGCAAGAACTACTTCCTTTTGAATTATTAGGGATAAAGAATCTAAAAATTGGTAGTGTTGAAAGAGGAATGAACTTGATAAAAGAAAGGCTCCATTCTAAAAGGGTTCTGATTGTTCTTGATGATTTGGATCAATTAAGGCAGGTAAATTCCTTGGCAGGAAATCGTGATTGGTTTGGTCCACGAAGTAGAATCATCATAACAACTAGAGATCAGTACTTGTTGAAGAAACTGAAAGTTCATGAAAGATATATGGCTAAGGAATTAAATCACACCGAGTCTCTGCAGCTTTTCAGTTGGCATGCTTTTAGGAAAACCAATCCATTAGAAAATTATGCAGGTATTGTAAATGATATAGTACGTTATGCTGGAGGACTTCCACTAGCTCTTGAAGTTTTGGGTTCTTATTTGTCTGGAAGAAACATGGTAGAATGGATAAGTGCACTTGATAAATTGCAACAAATTCCTCATAACGAAATTCTGAAAAAACTTAGGATAAGTTTTGATTCACTAGATGATGACAAAATGAAGGGTATCTTCCTTGATATTGCATGCTTTTTCATTGGAACAAACAAAGACTATGTCATTACTATACTTAATGGCTGCGGTTTCTACACTGAAATTGAAATTAGTGTTTTGATTAGTAGATGTTTACTGAGAATTAATGAAGAAAATGAGCTGACAATGCATGATCTACTTCGGGATATGGGGAGGGAAATTATTCGTGAAGAATTTCCCAAGGAGATTGGAAAGCGCAGTAGATTATGGTTTCATGAAGATGTTTGCTATGTACTTGAAAAAAACAAGGTAAGAGTCTAATCTTAATTCTTTCTAGTAGTTCGTAAGTTTTTGGTTTAGAACAATAATTTCAATTATTTTATAGTCTTTCTTCCTTTTAATTTTTCCATTTTGTTTCTAAAGGTTAGGGAACAGAAGCAGTTGAAGGTGTGATCCTGACCCTACCCTTGTTAAAGAAGATACAATGGAGTAATAAAGCATTTCCTAGGATGTATAAGCTAAGACTGCTTCAAATAAATCATGTGCACCTCTGTGGAAATTTTGAACATCTATTTGAAGAGTTAAGGTGGTTTTGTTGGCATTACTACCCAATGAAGTATTTACCATCCAATTTTCATCCAGAGAAACTTGTTGTTTTAGACATGCAATTCAGCAGATTTAAAACACTCTGGATAGATGGCAAGGTATGATATTCTTATCAAATTTATTGTTGTTTGGGATTTTGGATAAATTCTTTAGTGAGATTGTGAGATTGTGATGAAAAAAAATTATATAATTTTGTATATTTTTTTCTTGGTTTTAACAGCACTTCAAGGTAAGGAATAATGAAGAAAGAACGAAAAAATTATATAAATTCTTATATATATATATATATATATATATTGGTTTTAGCAGCACTTCAAGAGCTTGAAAATTTTAAATCTCAGTAATTCCAAATGCCTAACAAAAAACCCCATCTTCTGTGCACTATCGATGCTCGAGGAATTACTGCTTGAAAGTTGTACAAGTTTAATGGCGCTCCATGAATCAATTGGACTTTTGGATAAACTTGTTTATTTGAATTTAAAAGATTGCCTGAACCTGAGGTATCTTCTGAGCAGTATCTGCAAGCTAAAGTCTGTTAAACATCTAAATCTCATTGGTTGTGTGAAACTGGAGGAGTTTCCAGAGCACTTGGGACATATGGAAAGCTTAACAGATCTTCTTGCAGATGGAACAGCCATTAAACAATTACCTTTCTCTATTGGACTACTGAAGAATCTCAGGAGCTTATCGTTGAAGGGATGTAATAGGCAATTCACAACTAAATCACGACTTTCTCTCATTTTATCTCAGGTTTTATTGCGAAAAAATCCCCATTCAATAAGATTTTTAGCATCCTCTATTTCAGGATTGTGCTTCTTAACAGAGCTAGATCTCAGTGAACGCAATCTGTCTGAAGGAGATTTTCCGATTAATCTTGAGAGTTTATCGTCATTGCGAGTGTTGTACTTAGAGGGAAACATTTTTCGTAGCCTACCATATGGCTTTAGTTATCTATCCAAACAAGAAGTCCTTGGGCTAAGTTATTGCACAAGTCTTTAATCTATCTCAAATCTTTCTCTTAATTTATTGTAAGTATATGCTACTGATTGTGCATCACTTGAAAAAATATCCGATCTATCAAAATTGAAGACTCTAGAACTGTGGTTGGCTAACACTCTATTTGAGCATAAACTCTCAAATCTAGAAATGTGGTTGGGTAACACTCAATTTCAGCATAAACTCTCAAATCATAAAAATCAAATGGAAGAACTTCACTGTTTTCAAGGTGCACGAATCATTCCCTTGGACAGACTCAACAAAAGGCTCAACAATATACCAAATCTCTCTCAAGTCTCTCTCTCTCTCTCTCAGGTGCAACAATTTAGCAAAAAAAAATCTTTTTGAAAATTAAATGAAATGTATGAAACCAAATTTATTTTAGTTGTGACAAATCTAATACCAAGGAGTAAGATTCCCTCTGTCATTTAGTCTCTGGTCCCCTGAAGATACCTCATTACTTTGAAGGCAGCTTTCTAATGCTCCATGTCTGGGTGACTTTGGTATCTACCTAGTAAACCCACAACATAGACAATGTCCGGCCGTGTACACGTCTGGGCGTTGCTAGGACCAGCAACACAAACAGAGGCGGGTGACCAGTATTGATTGAGACATTCCTCTTTCGACATCTGCACACCTCAATAGAAGGCGTGGTACGGTCAGAGGCAGACTGTTCGATATCACCTCTGGAGACACCTTTGTGCTTAATTATGTTACCTTCTTCAGTGTATAAGATATAACTCTTAGGTGCTAAGCAGATAGCTTTCTTTACAAAGTGCTCAATCTTAGTTGTGACATATCTAATACCAAAGGAGGAGGATTTCCTCTGTCCCTAATATGGACTGGAGGGTGCAATTTAGGGTCATGCACGGGCCTCATTTTGATGATTTGAACTGTTCATTTTGTCAAGTATTTCGTGTATTTCATCCACACAAAAAAATTAAGTCAATTCAATAATCACAACTTATTCAATTTATCGCGTTTGTCACTAAAAAAAATATGATAAACCATCCATTTTTTTGGTAACAATGCAATAAATTAAATAGGTTACGATTATTTCATCGACTTAATTTTTTTGTGGATGAAATACATGAAGTGCCCAGCAAAATGAATGATTTAGATCATTGAAATGGGACCCGTAGTGAGCACACAGGCGCAAACAACGTTGTGTAGGCAACTTTGTGAATTAGAGAGGAGCTCTCTCCAATACAAAATATTAGAAATGGAAAATAATATCTTACAGAATTTTTTATTCAAAATTTTAGACCTGAATAATGTGGTAGTAACAATTTTAAAAATAGAATTGTTATATATCAGTTGTTTTTTCACTGTTTTATTACCCGCTACAAGACAATATATTAGAGGGTTATATATCACATGTTATCCATGTAGATGGGGACACAAAATGATGATATATAATGATTATATATTGCATTTCTCCATGACAATATGTTATCTATTTTCATTAATTTCTCAATAATTATTTCCAAACAGATGAGCCAATCATAAATATTCATGTAGATAGTAATACAAAATGATGATAAAAATATAAGTGTGATACATATCATTTCTCTTTTACTAATGTAATTAACTTTAACTAGTCTTTTGATTCTATATGATAAAAATCAATACTTGCCACTGTATTAATTTGATGTTTAGTTTCTTCAAATAAGATTACGGGAATATATAACAAATTGCATAAAACAATCTTCGTCATACATATTACATGGAAAAAGTGGGACCTATCATAAAAGACAATTTCATTCAAATTATTCAACCTATATTTTATGTAATTGGTTTTGTAGTTGATTTTGTAGCTATCTCGATTTCGACCCTTCTTTTATGTTTTGCCACTTCGACTGGGTAGGTCGGGGATCAAGAGGCAAGGGACAGCACCCCTTGGCAGGTTCGAGGGCAGCGCCCTGGCGGGGTCGAGGTTGCTTGTACGCTCGAGCGATGAGCAAAATGCATTTGAAGTTGCTTGTACGCTCGAGCGAAGCTTCTTGCGCTCGAGCGAGGAGTGCGTTTGAAAAACTTCTGAAGCTAGGTATTTTACGCTCGAGCGAGAACTCCTTCGCTCGAGCGAGCCTGGTGTATATTAGTTACCAGCAGCGCCGTTTTTCTTCACTTTTGATTTCCTTTTCACTTAAAAACCCTAAATCTGCAGCTCCTCTCTCTAGAAGTCACATTCTCTCTTTGATTTCTCCAAACCCATTGGGATTTAAGCCTAAGTTTTTCACTAAAGTTGGTCATCACCTCGAGGGCTTCGTTGAGTGCGGTGGATATCGAGTTTCGACATCGTAAATTTTGGGGTTTCATCTCAATTTTTCTTCAAAACTTGAGGTAGGGATTTTCTTAGAGTTATATATATATTTTTGCAATATCTAGATGATTTTCGAAATCATCTTTCAATAGCTTTGAAAATTGATTGTTGATTCAAGAAGTTGAACGATTTTGAAAGTGGGTTTGTCTCTTATTCTTTTAAAATGATCTTATGGGTTTTGATCTTCGTTGATTGAAGAAAAGATGATTTTGAAAAGTTTTCTTTTAAAAGATTTGAGTTGTATAGTTTTGGTGAAAAAACCTAGAATTTGGGGATTTTTTAAAAAGGAGACTGAAAATCTATGAATGATATTGTTATATTTATTTTGTGTGTCAAAATAAATGAATGTTTGGAAATTTTCTTATTTATATTTATATAAATGATGAATTTCAGGGAATATGAGAATTGTTGTTCATTTTAGAAATTATTGTTCAAAGCGTTGAAATAGTCTTGAAATGACTAATTGTTGAGGATACTTGAGAAGAGGGAATTATGTTATTCCTTGGATGCTGAATTGGAATAAAAGTATTTATATTCATCTTGTGTTATTGGCATATCAATTCATTTGATTACATTAAACTTTGAAAGTTGATTTGAAAACTTGCATTGAGAAAAGAATGTTGAGAAACAAGTTTTCATGAATTGGTTTTGGGGTAAATACGGTGGTAAGTCTTGATAGGTGGTGTAGATGAAATTGAATAGGTGTCGAGCCTTCCAGTTAATACTGGTAAAAATAACAGATTATAGGTGTCGAGCCTTCCAGTCAATGCTAGTATAAATGACAAATTTGTAGTACTTATATAGTCTACTTGCAGACACCGACCTAGGAATTACAAGAGTCGTATTTACCGCTCTTAAAATAAATTATTAAGTTTTGAACAATTGAAATTGCATGACATCATTGAGCATGATGGTTTTCAAAAGATAAAAATGTGATTTATCTTCAAAAAGGGCATAGCATGACATGTGCATTTCATCGCTCGAGCGGGATTATCACCCATCCAGTTCTTCCTGTGCAGTGTTGGACGCTCGAGCGTGGGATTAGACACTCGAGCGGAAATGTGTGAGTGCCGCTCAAGCGTGGAGTTGGACGCTCGAGCGGGGACCTGGTTCTGCAAAAGTACTGGGAGTGCGTATTCGACGCTCGAGCGGGAGTTTGGACGCTCGAGCGGGGAGTCGACTACATCAGTCCGTGATTTCACTTTTTGGATCACTTTTTGACCTACTTTTCTTTCTTAACTTTTTAAAAACCGCCCCTTGAGAGTCTCTCTCTCTCTAGACCTGCCTTCTCTCTCAGAATTGATCTACCTAGGGTGAGTATCTAACCTTAGTCCTTTATTAAAAAGATAGAGTGAGTCAAGGGCTTCCATTTAATCTGAACGTTTGGTGGTTTGGAGCACTTTGGAATTTAGGTCTTCATCTCCGTCTTCTCCATTCGGGTTATTTTCTTCGTGGTAGGGATTTCCTACTCCATCCTATAAGTTTTGTTCTAAGTTTTGGTATTTTGATATGTTGGGAGTACTTTGGTAATTTTGGGAAAAACCCTAGTTGTATTAATAAATTAATTTGTATAATTAATTTAAGGAAATTGGGGAAATTGGTTAAATGCATGAAATTGAGGAATTCATTGATTAAATGGTGTAGCTGGATAATTAAAATCACTCGCCTATTGAATTGTTGATATATTTACTTCCAGTCTAGAAATAACTGTTTTGGGCTATCGGTGGAGGATAGTCGTGTTTGTTGTAGACATTGCATGTGGATTAGGGAAAATTGAAACTAATCAATTTGTTTA
Source organism: Camellia sinensis (assembly GCF_004153795.1). NCBI lineage: Eukaryota > Viridiplantae > Streptophyta > Magnoliopsida > Ericales > Theaceae > Camellia > Camellia sinensis. The sequence continues at coordinate 2,757,486 of NW_021024954.1, read as the reverse complement.
AGTCATAAATTTAGACTATTGAATTAATACAGAAATTACATATATTGATTGAGCATTGCATTTGCATATTGTTTGGGAGGAGATAGGGGATGTACTCCACGGTTTAGGGGAAGATAGGGGATGGACCTCTAAACCGGATTTTGTTTGGGAGGAGATAGGGGATGGACTCCATTAGCATCACTATTATGTGTGCTTATTATATTGAAGTGTTTTTACATGTTATTGATACAGCACTACAATGTGTATCAAACGGGAAGTATGAAGTGTTTTGATATGAGCCTGAGTCTCATTTGTTTTGTTGATATTGAAAGTAATGTGAATATGATATATAGTTCACTGTTGTAAGTTTGGCCAGGTTCTGAGCCATGTTGATAATAATGGAAAGTGAAATGTGTCTTAGACATTAGTGTCATGAGACTGTACAATGATACAATTGATTATCTTGGTTAACCATCTATTGAATGCTATAGCTTTATTCAATGCTTATATTTGGTTTAGTATTTTTCTACTGGGCTGTGGCTCACCCTTTATGGGAACATCATTTTCAGGTTCAGGTGATAAGCTACCTCCAAGGACTTAGCTTGGAAGGATTTGACTTTTGGATTTTAAGGACTATCTTCAGTTAGTTGTTTTGATTTGATAGTACATGTAAACATTCAAGCCTAGGGCTTTACTTGTATTTGAGTTAGAACTCATATTTTTGTGTCCAAGTGTTGGCTTGGAAAGATGTAAGCCCGTAGGGCATTTAATTTGACGTTACATGTAATGCTTTTAGTTAGAAATACTCTGATGAATGAGATAATGAATTGTTTACTTTAAATATTGCATGTCAGTGACAAATATATAATGAGTCTATTTTGAGAGCGTTACATTACAGGTTTTGTTTTCGCAAACTTATTGTAATTTTTTTGTGTTCGTATAGCATTCTACTAATTAGAAATTCATTTGACAGTGTCATCGTGTCGACCACCACCGCAACAGTAGTATCTTTTCCAATAGCAACCTGCTCTATCCCAGTAGTGACTTTGACGGTTATTTCAACAATGAAATAACAGGATCTTCTTCGATATCCTTAGAAATGCCAATGGTGCCAGAGGAAGACTACGTTGCAGGGTTTAGTTTGGGAGTTATTTATTATATAGCTGGGGATGAATGCTCCATAGAATTAGATGATTTTCCATACGCCATTATTAGTGATAAAATTAATGGCATTGATTTGACTTATACCCCAACCTTCTTCGGCATCCCTGGGAGTTATGGAGATTATATTTGGATAAGCCATGTAGAAATTGAAGAATATTTTGGGTATCAAATTAAAGGTGGTGAGCAATTTGAGGTTTCTTTCATTATGACGCGATCTTTAAAACTGAAGAAGTGTGGGATCGATCTGATTATCCAGTGTGACAGAGGCTCCACGAAAAACTACTGTGGATTGAGGTGGTTGAGTCGGCTTTCTACGACTCTGTTTGAGAATTGATTATTTTAGTTGATTTTTTTATTTTTTTTTAGAAGACGTATAAAAAATAAAGAAAGTGTGATAATTTATGATGACTTTTTTATTACAAATTCAAGTCCCCAAACTGGTCTACATATCACCTAGGGTGATTATCAAAATTGTCACTAAAACATCAATTTTAATGGGGTCATCTCATCACACATTTTCCTTTACATAAATTAGGTGTGGTCGCAATCGTCGGAGTCTTCTGTTGGTAGATCATGTTGGGACAAGTTGTGGAAGAAGGTATGGCAGCTTAAAGTTCCGAATAAAATCAAGGTGTTTGTATGGAAGGGGTGTAATGATATTCTGCCGGCAAAAACGTTGTTGTAAAGTCGAAGAATTCCTATTGATGAGACGTGGTTAGGCTGTGGTGTAGATCGGGAATCGTTGATGCATTGTCTTTGTTATTGTGATTTGGCGATGCAGGAGTGGGAGCTAAGTCCTTTGAGGAATCTGATTCAATGGGCCCAGAATCAGGAATTCATAGAGTGGTTTTGGCAGGTAATGACCCATGGGAATGAGTCAAGTTTGGGATTGGTTGTTGCTTTATGATGGGGTATTTGGATGTGGCTCAACCAATTGATTTTGGTCAAGTGCAGCAAAAGAATTCAGGGTGCATTGCAGCGAGAGAGAGATGTTTATTGGTATGCTTCGGGGGAGGGTTGGCTTAGCCAAGACAACTTCGGTTCTGGGTGAATGCCAATTGTAACGAAGCATTTGCAGCAGCCAAGGCAATTGCTTTGGCGAGGGATCTGGGTTTTTGTGATATTATTATGAGTGTGGCCATATTTTATCACAAGTGGTGGGTGCCAGTTGATTGCTTCGGCAATTTCAAGCTATCCATGTGAGGAGGCAGGGTATGTTGGCGCTTGGACTTGCTAGGATGGCTCGAGGTTTGAACCACCAGAGTGTGGATGGAGGAGGTCCCGCTGGCCTTGATTGATGTTGCTTGCTAGTTTGCTTTGCTTTGTGTTTTGTTTTTTTCTACCATCTAAAAAAAAAATTAGGTGTGGTCGTGATATTTTCTTTATTTGTAGAAAGGATAAAAATAAATTACAAATACACTCTCTAGAGAAACTAGTAAGTTTTCCTTCATTTTCCCATATCTCTTTAATCCATTTTAAGACTCTGTAGATTATAGATTTGAATAGTCTGAATCCTTCCTACAAAATTAGGCCATCATTCATTCATCATCCATATTTGATGAAAAAAACTGTTAGGAGAGAGAGTCCCAACCACCATTCAATCTGATAATTATTTCTTGGAGAACACGAATAAGACAACACACACATGAATAAAGTCACATGTTCATATCGACAAGTCTCTTTCCTCCGTTATCTTCTTCCCCAAGAAGAAAAAAAAAAAAAAAAATAAAAAAAAAAAAAAGTCACCAAGTAAAAGCATAACCGACCATTCATCCCATTTTGCCTATAAATATTTGAGCTCCTTGCATTGTCACTCCTCATAGAATATTCATTCACCAGGCAACCTTCAGAGATTTAGACAAACACTTGAACAACAATGATGTCTGGGTGTGGCGAGCATCATCATCCATTGGTCACGGTGTTCACAACTTAGGACACCACACAGCCCCAGTGGACATAATGAACACGACAGCTTTGCAGCTTGTCATAGCGGAGGACATCATGGTCACGGCTGGGGACATCATATTCATCATGTTCACAGTGAACATCACGGACATGGTGGCTGTGGTGGTTGTCACCATGGAGGATGTCACAGTCATGGTGGGAGACATCATGGTCACGGTGGTGGCAATCCTGGCAAAAGGCACCATTGCAATGGCGGACGTGGAGGTCACAGCAAGGGACATTATCATGATGTGGCCATCGTTGAGCATGTCAGTGCCCCTGAAATTGTGACAACTAGTGGATAGATAGATTCTTCCAGTTGAGAATTTTAGCAGTCCTCTGAATTGAAGAAGCAGCAGTGTGTTCATGTATTACTAGATTTGGAGAGAGAGAGAGAGAGATAATTTCCTTTGGCGTACTCTGTATTGTGCTAAATATTGAACCAGCTTGAGTTGTTTCGTTAAAGGTGGGCTGCAGTAATATATATAATTTGAGTGTAAATTTTCATGGAGTAATGCTTATACATATACAATTTTTCAATCCATACTGCACGAACCATTATTGGATTAAATCAACAAATATTCGTAGTTTAACATACTTAAAACGAATTACTCAGTGCACAAGCTTCCCGCTAAAATAGGGTCTGTCAACTGGACATAAATTTAACATGCTTATATTACCTCAAAAGAAATTAGAACATCAAAAAACAACTCCAAACTCTCACTATACATGGTCGACAATCATAAATTACTCTGATCTCTCCTGGTTGGCAGCAATATCTTTAAGCATTTCCTTCAGCTCGCCAGTCTACACAACAGACCAAACCATCAAAACAATGAATCCCAGGCTTAAGAAGAAGAGCAATTTTGATGTGATAATACCTGGTGCATGTTAAGAATGACGTCTGATCCTCCGATGAACTCCCCCTTGATAAATATTTGTGGAAATGTAGGCCAGTTGCTGCAAGGATAGACCATGAGACTAATTCAAACAAGTACACGAAAACTACATATTTTACCAACAATTTTGGACCAAATTGGTTGCTAGGTAATGATCAGTACATGGCTTAAACAGCAATTCCATTTGCAAATGTATGTTTCTTGATATTAATTTGTATCACTAAAACATGACAACTTAGTGCACTTCTCACAAATTATACCAAAAGCATGTGTAACTGATGAACAGCCAACATTGTGGATATTTGACATAAACTGCATCCTAAAAAATTCAATTAAGATTTGGCCATGTCTATGAAGTAACACATTAAGCTATCTTTTGAAAAAGATCTTTCATGTACCTGAATCTCAATAGGCAACATGGACTAAATGTTAAAAGTTGAAATAGCAGGAAATTTGATCAATTAAAACTTGTCCGAAGAAGTGTTCATGGGCTTCTGAACATATGTTGCTGTGGGCATGTATTCTTAGCCACTACTGGATATGGATCATTTGATTAAGTAATTTCTAAAACCACTTGAAATGAATGCTATTCAAATACCACCTAAGGAAATTCTTTGAATTGCTGCCACCCTAGGTTAAACAAAAATGTATGTACTCTGATTCCAATATCATGCTTCTTGAAACAAGTTTTCTGCTTCGATGTAATTTAAAAAAACAAAAAAACAAAAACAAAAGCTAAAAAATACATTGTTTCCAGTAAGAAATTTCAGTGACATCAGCTACTTCTAGTTCTATAGCACCAGGACAATTGACAAAAACCAATTCATGTATTCACTGGCTCAATGTCTTCGCATATCAAACACCACCAAAAAAAAAAAATGTGATCGAATTAACAAAACATGCAGTCATACACCTTGAATGTAAACAAAACATGTAAACTAAAATCCCAACTTATTACAAACATTTCCCCTGGTGCCAACCCAAACATCCCAATTATAAACAATAATGTTGTGGGTTGTATTTGTTCAGGTGGCCTACAGATGGCCTTCAGGGAAGAACGTGGGTACTGAGATATCAAAGCAATCACCAGTGAGTGAGGAGGTGAGAGATCAAGAAGCCTTAGAAGACCGAGAGGGCAGTGGAGAGGTCTTGCTGTATACCAGAGATGGAGAAGATGGTTGATAATGGAGGATGCTTCAACGTCAGCATAGAACCCTTTTATATAGGGTGGTCGAACCATGGCGACCAACTCACTCTTCGGCCCAAGGTTCTGAAAAGCGGTTGCAGTCGCCGTAACGGTGGCGGTGGCGGTGGCGCGGTTGCGGTTGCGGGGTGTAAAGGCCGTAGTGTAACGGTTGCGGTAACCGGAACCGTGAATTTTTTTATTTTTCGCACAATTTGAAAAAAACGTATCGATACGCATATTCTTTTTCCATGATCATATTTATTGGGTTAAAAATAAATTTTTATCAATTTTTGTAAATTTTTAAGTATGATCCAATATATTTGATTTTTTTAAATCACTATAAAACTGAGTTTTTTATATTTTATTTTAATAATTAATGACTTTATATTATACAAAAAATCAATCACTAACTATTATATATAAGATAAACAATGACAAAAGTAAGGGAATAAATAAGTGCCTAAATATATATATATAAATAAACATATTTTCACCAAGCCAAATAAATAATCACCACAATTATTATTATTATTATTTTCAAACAATATATAGATAGACACATACAAACAAAATGGTTGAGTGATAGCAGCTGAATAGAATAACATAGGTCTTACAGTTTCAACAAATCAATAACATGTTCTTCATCTTCCCTCTTCTCTCTCTCTCTATCTCTTGCTCCTCCATTTTCTCTCTTTATCTTCCCTCTTCTCTCTATCTCTCTTCCCTCATTTTCAGCTTTTTTTTGTGTGTTTTTTTTAAAGAAACAGTTTGGAACCGTTACGTAACGGTACGTAACAAGCCGTTACGGCTGTTACGGCGCCGTTACGACCGCTATAGCGGCCGCTACGGCCGACACATCTGTGAATTTCAATCACACTGCAAAAGCGGCCGTAACGGGTGGCGGTAACCGCCAAAACCATTACGTAACGGCGTTACGTAACGGTTGCGGCCGCTTTCTAAAACCTTGCTTCGGCCCCATTTGTTTGAGGTTATAGGGAGGGGATTGAGATTGATAGTGAGGTGGGACCCATTACATGGGACATTTGTTTTGAGAAATGCAGAGATGACTCCTAATCCTTTAGTATTAGGATATGCCTTGAGCCTTGAAAGGGGAATTGGGATGGAAGAGGTGGAGATGGTATTAGAAAAATAGTCCTAAGGACTAGAAATTTTTAATTTTTTTTATTTTTTACATGTTGGGCCTTTTTTTTTAACATTAATGCTTAATTTTTTTGTATTTTTTGTTAAGTAAAAATCATTGTTTTATTTGCTTTTTTTTTTCTCGAAATTTTTTATTTTATTTTAATTTTTTACATTTTGGGCATTTTTTTTAACATTAATATTTAATGTTTTTATATTTTTTTATTTGTTTTATTATTTTATATTTATTGTATATAAAAATAATTTAACAATACCTACACTAACAACTATCATCAAAACAAACACAATTTTACTTAATCCCCTCACTATCAATCCCCTCACTATTAATCCTCTCATTATGAATCTCTTTCATTCTATCTCTGAAAACAAAAGGGGCCTTGGAGAGGTAGCTAACCCTCCCTTGTTTTGACAAGAATGAGGTATCCCATCCACTTCTACTACCTAAGATTATACCTTGGGATTTGTATCATAAGAGCAACAATGGTAGGCATTGTGGGGGGCTTCAGTGTTGCATATGATACAATTTCCAAATATCAAATCTTGATTAGAGCACCTCTCTCTCTGAGACTGATCAAGGTGCAGACACCATCAAGGTAGGGGGATGGAAAGGCACCAAAATGAATCCCTAACTCTAACCTCTAACCCACATACCTAGAGTGATCCCCCAGACAAGGATTCCTAGGCCCAACACTCAACCTAGGTCATCATTGGATGATGGTATTGGAGATGTCTTGATCAGTAGGAGACAGCTTTACAGAGAAAGAGAAGACGAGACATAGTGGGGTCATGGTCTGGTGAAGGACCCCTCAGCCAAGACAAATGAGATCAGAGCCATGTTGCCCCTGAGTAGAGTTAGTTGAGCAGCAATGCCTTGGACCCTCAACACAATTGAGTGGTGCTCTGGCCACGCCTCGGGATGCCCTATGTTGGCTTCTAGTTCTATAGCACCAGGACAATTGACAAAAACCAATTCATGTATTCACTGGCTCAATGTCTTCGCATATCAAACACCACCAAAAAAAAAAAATGTGATCGAATTAACAAAACATGCAGTCATACACCTTGAATGTAAACAAAACATGTAAACTAAAATCCCAACTTATTACAAACATTTCCCCTGGTGCCAACCCAAACATCCCAATTATAAACAATAATGTTGTGGGTTGTATTTGTTCAGGTGGCCTACAGATGGCCTTCAGGGAAGAACGCGGGTACTGAGATATCAAAGTAATCACCAGTGAGTGAGGAGGTGAGAGATCAAGAAGCCTTAGAAGACGGAGAGGGCAGTGGAGAGGTCTTGCTGTATACCAGAGATGGAGAAGATGGTTGATAATGGAGGATGCTTCAACGTCAGCATCGAACCATGGCGACCAACTCACTCTTCGGCCCCATTTGTTTGAGGTTATAGGGAGGGGATTGATATTGATAGTGAGGTGGGACCCATTACATGGGGCATTGGTTTTGAGAAATGGAGAGATGACTCCTAATCCTTTGGTATTAGGATATGCCTTGAGCCTTGAAAGGGGAATTGGGATGGAAGAGGTGGAGATGGTATTAGAAAAATAGTCCTAAGGACTAGAATTTTTTTATTATTTTTATTTTTTACATGTTGGGCATTTTTTTTTTTTAACATTAATGCTTAATTTTTTTGTATTTTTTGTTAAGTAAAAATCATTGTTTTATTTGCTTTTTTTTTTCTCGAAATTTTTTATTTTATTTTAATTTTTTACATTTTGGACATTTTTTTTAACATTAATGTTTAATGTTTTTATATTTTTTTATTTGTTTTATTATTTTATATTTGTTGTATATAAAAATAATTTAACAATACCTACACTAACAACTATCATCAAAACAAACACAATTTTACTTAATCCCATCACTATCAATCCCCTCACTATTAATCCTCTCATTATGAATCCCTTCCATTCTATCTCTGAAAACAAAAGAGGCCTTGGAGAGGTAGCTAACCCTCCCTTGTTTTGACAAGAATGAGGTATCCCATCCACTGCTACTACCTAAGATTGTACCTTGGGATTTGTATCATAAGAGCAACAATGGTAGGCATTGTGGGGGGCTTCAGTGTTGCATATGATACAATTTCCAAAATATCAAATCTTGATTAGAGCACCTCTCTCTCTGAGACTGATCAAGGTGCAGACACCATCAAGGTAGGGGGATGGAAAGGCACCAAAATGAATCCCTAACTCTAACCTCTAACCCACATACCTAGAGTGATCCCCCAGACAAGGATTCCTAGGCCCAACACTCAACCTAGGTCATCATTGGATGATGGTATTGGAGATGTCTTGATCAGTAGGAGACAGCTTTACGGAGAAAGAGAAGACGAGACATAGTGGGGTCATGGTCTGGTGAAGGACCCCTCAGCCAAGCCAAATGAGATGCAGAGCCATGTTGCCCCTGAGTAGAGTTAGTTGAGCAGCAATGCCTTGGACCCTCAACACAATTGAGTGGTGCTCTGGCCACGCCTCGGGATGCCCTATGTTGGCTAATCTTGTGGTGCCATGGCTAAAAGTTAAGGCACTGAGCATGTTAGCTAGCCAAGCTAACATACTTGATGGTTTGTATGCCCCGCTTAGGATAGACTCATCACAACCCCAACTAATATAACAAACAGCCGCATTGCCATGTGATAGACCTACAAAAAGACATGCAATGATAAAACATATGTAATGCATATATATGGCATACAATATAGAAATGTTTCATTGTAGCCAAATTCATCTCAATTTCAAACATGTTTATGCATCATAGCGTTAGAGAATAGAGGTCACTTTAGTAATAGGAGCTCACCTCTAAAACCTGCTTTCCAGTAAGTAATAATTGACCATCTTGCACCTCTGATTGCAGAGTTTTAACTAAATCTAGTGAACCTTCTCACAGTTTTAGTCCCCCTACATTATGCAAATCCTCAACATAAATCCTGCATATATATACATATGCATAATAAAGTAATTTAAATTCAAATAAGGATAATGTGAGATGAAAATGCAGAGAAGAAATTGCTTAGAAACCCTCATATTTACCAGGGACCAAGTCAGAATTGGATAAATGGAAAATCTCCTGAGTACTCACCCTTCCCTAGTACAAAAGATGAAACATTTGCTTTTTTTAGTCATTCCCAGCAACATAATCGACTTGTGTTTGGTCTGTTTGGTCGCTCAGAAAATACAGTAGAATCAAAACAACTAAATTTTTTTAATCTGTTTTACATTGTGAATAGATTAGTTCTCATATCACTGGAAACCAACTAGAAATCTCATATATTTTGGAATGGTAAAACAAACAATGGGTTGAAAATATTTACCTTGAGCAAAGTGCGTCCACTCAAATGTACAGGCTCCATTGTATATGTCTCAGATGATGAAACCTGTTCCAAATAAAATTACCCACAAAAACCCTAAATTAGATACATGCATATTATAAAGATACATATACAAAGAGGATTATGCAATGGAAATACCTCTGAGGGAAGAACTTCAAGGGAAGGAGGTGGGGGAGGGAGGGAGTTTTCAGAAGAATCCAGAAACCCTAAACCTAACTGGGTTTTATCATCCGAAGAAGAAGAAGAGAACAAAAGAAAGGAGTCGAGTCCTCATACCTGATTGCTTTGCCGCCATGAAATCGAAGTCTTCAGCTGTGGAGTTTGCTTGGAGAGCTCCTGAACCTCTGGGATTGTAACTAATCACATTTTCAAATACTAGCAACGGGCATGTGCAATTTCTTTTAGAATTATAATATGAATTTTGTTTGCAAAACCCTATTTATAATTTGTCAATTTACAATTACAATTTTTATAAAAAAAAAAAAAACAACAACAACAACAACAAATATTAACTCCACACCTAGGCTAAACAAAAAAAAGTGAATAGGTGAAACAAAATTAAAAAGAACAAAAAAATCCACTAAGGTTGTGTTTAGATTATAAATTTAAATAGGGTTTTACAAACAAAAAAGAAACGATGAGAGAAATGCAAATAAAATATAAGCCAATTTTTTTCTCTATTTCCCTTGTATTTTCCTTTCATTTTTCAAATTCCTACCCAATCCATGATCCAAATACAACCTAAATATATGATTGATTTCAACTTGACTTTTGTTGAATGGAAAACCCATAAATTATGTGTATCAAAAAATGAGAAAAAGAAATTATTGAGTGATAATCTGGGAGTAACAATGTATATAGCATATGTATAAGAATATGTGGATATTCATAAATCTATTGATATTCATCCATCAATATCTTTAAAAAAATAAAATAAAATAAAAAAAAGGAAATTGAGAAAGCATGAATTCGAAAAACATAATCAACAATATTCAAACAATTTCAATTCTGTTATATCCAGAAAGCGATTCAGATTCAAAACAGTTATACAGATTGGGGACATAGCTATGTTTGTTTCTTTGATAAAACTATCAAAAGATTAACTAATGAGAGTCGAAATGCAGAGAACTTATCATGTTACTCTTAACTACAAATTGATGTTAGTGTAAAAATAATGTAATTATTTAAGAAGTTATGACTATTTTAGGAAAAATGAAAAAAAATTCTAAGAGAGGTTTCAGGACACCAAAGTTCCTGTTGGCTTTTAATAATAGTATAGATATTTTCTAACAAAATCTTTTTTTATTTATTTATTCTAAGATAAAATTTAAAAGAAATAAATAGTGAAAAGTGAAATTAGTAAAAAATGAAGTGAAAGTAAAGAAAATAAAAGAAAAATATATCTTACGGCTAAAGTTTGGTACCATATTCTTCATTTTTTATTAATTAAAATATAAAAAACGTAATCCTTTGTTTTATCTAATTTCTTTTTTATTTATATTTCCAACACTATTCTTTGTGAGTGTTTAGAAAGTTGTTATTTTAGTAAGTTGTTTTAATTTTTGACTATTTTAGTAGGTTAAAATTTTTGTATTTGAAAAGATAATTGAATTTTTTTGTAATTGAATATGATATTTGTGAGAGAAAAAATAAAATGATTATGAATTTGATGTGACATTATGTCACTCGTTATGTTAGCCTATTTTATAATTTTGTAAATTTTAGTCAAAAAAATAGCCTAAAACCCACTTGCTAAATAGGGCCATAATATTAATGTAATAAGTCTCATTTCAAACACCAAAATTTTATCATTACATGAAATATTAGTTATTAAAAACTATTTATAAAAATTATGTTTGTTTGTTTGTTTGTTTGTTTGTTTTTTTTTTTTTTACAGGAAAATCCTCCCTACCCTCCCGCAGGTCTAAGGCAGCGCCCCTTGCAGAGATCACCAGGGTGTCCTATTAGCCTTTTCGAGCGAGGATATTATAACTTGAGAACTTGTCCCGACCTCCCAAGACAAGTTCCGCTTAAGTCAGGATTCGTACAGTGAAGGAGTATTAAACCCACACCAAGTGTTGATTATATAATTTGAGATCCAACTTCCTAACCAACTGTACTTTACCCAAGAGATTGACTTAAAAAGAAAAAACAAAAATGCTAGAGGCCCAAAAAATTCTACCAAATGTCTCACATGGGTGTGGGATCCACATTGTGTGGGTCCCACACCCATATGAAATATTTGATAAAACTTTTGATAAAATATTTGAGATCTCTAGCATTACTCAAGAAAAAAATTAAACCTGCGGCTTTGAAATTTAAACCTCAAACCTTAACTACAATGGCATTATTGGAGCAAAATAAAAGAGAACAACAAAAATGAAGCACTATCATTCATTGTGATGTGAGCAAGAACAGTGCAAGTTGAATTTGTAAAAAGGGTGAGTTGGCAGAGCCAGACGCAATGGCAGAGCAAATGCAGGTTCCATTTGGGGCGTTTTGGCAGTTTTTTAAAGTTTTTCTTTTTTTTTTTTAATTGTTTTGAGTCATGTTATCTCCTTTTTATAAAAAGAAAAAATTATTATAAATTATTAATAAATTCTAATAGTTTGATTTAATTTTTATTAAGTCTTATTGAAAGTTAATCCTAGTAAAAATAATATTTTGTGATATTTTTTGCCTACGTTGCTAAAAATTGACAATTAGGGATTTTTTTATTGCAATTTTCATAAATTGTCGCTAAAACTTACAATTAGTGATATTTTTCTATGATCAATATTTTAAACTGTCGCTGAAAGTTAAAAATTAGTGACTTTTTGTGATGATTTCTTTTAAATTGTTGTTAAAATTTATAATTAGTGACCTTTTTGTAACAATTTTCAAATTGTCGCTGAAAATTAACAATTAGTGATATTTTTTAAATAATATTTGATAAAAAAAAACATTGTTAATTTATCACAGGACATGCTAGATAATAAATCTACCTATTAAAAGTTACACGTAAGTCCCTTTTTAGTTATTTACTTGGAATTGAAACATGCCTTAGGCCATGTCTAACGCTTTTAGTAAAAAAGTACCACTTTTTGTGCTTCAATGGTTTCATCAAACTTATATCAAATTGAGAAAAGCAAATGTTTTACCAAACTGAGGATCTGGGGCACTTTTCACCATTTTACTGTGCATGACCATTGAGGATGGGACCATCGGACGACTGGCTGGACGTTTGGCCGGATGTCCCCACGGTCATCCACTTTTGTAAACAATTTCCACAAAAATAGGTAACACAGAGTTGGAAAAATGATTTGTGCAACCATGACTTTTGGCTAACTTTAAGTCTAAATTGAGATGGACTCTGAGAGGGCAATTTATATATAAATTAGGCCGAGCTGGGTAATGGGCCGTTCTATGGGCCATAGTAAAAAAGGTTGAGTGAAAGAGCTTTGTAGTTAGCCCGGTCCAAAAAAGCTTTGTAGTTAGCTTGGTCCAGAGGAGCCTTGCAGATAGCCTGGTCCGAAAGAGCATGGTGGATAGCTCGGTTACCACGGTCGGCGCGGTGACAGTTAGCTCGGTCAAACCTTCTTGAGCCGAGGTATTTTTGGCTTCTACTCAGGACCTTACTATTGGGTAGCTCGGTCCAAGTACGATATGGTTAGCACGGTCTACAGGCGAAGCCGAGGTACATGTTACACATAAAGCGCCGGGATAAATGTAACATGAGTATCGTTAGCTTGGTTATATTGTCATTGTGCCATGGCAATGCTAGCTCGGTCGTTTGGACATACCACCGAGCTAGGACCATCTCACTTGGTTTAAGCAGTGGGGGGGTGTTGAAGGATAAGCATTATCTTTCAGGAGTGTGATTCCTAGGAGGACTCTGCATAGAGGAATAAGAGTCCTACTAGGATTGTGCCACGCGGAACCTATAAAAGCTCATAACATCACCTATGGAGAGATAACACAACTTTGATTCTCGAATACACAAAACTTTAGTCTATTTGTCTATTTTGCTGACTTAGGCATCGGAGAGGTATCTGGCATACACCCGTCGGCTAGCTCACGTTTGTGTTTTCAGGGAGTAAAGCGACGACGTTTGGAGGAGCGTGGACTTGATCAACAGGATTATACGAGAAGATTATTTCTTGCTCGGACAATTGGCGCCATCTGTGGGAATCACAGAAAGAACAAAACCTCTTGATCAAAGTTTTCCTCGCTAGATTAGACGCAATGGCGCACAATGAAGATTTGCCGCAATCCGCCATTGACGGGAAAACCCCAGAAGGAGGTGGGAGGCGCGAAGGTTTGCCTTCCATCCCTCCCATGGCAGATCTAAAGCCCCAGCGACAAAATCCCCGGAGAGATGCAAGGGGGAGGCGGGGTAACAGTTTCCGTTACTCATCAAGTTCTGATAGGCAGAGGCGGAGGATCGACCCTCAAGTTTGGAGGATCGGGTAAAGGAGCAGGACAAGTTAATCAGGAAGATGGCGGCGGACATGGAATTGATGAAGTGCCAGATAAAAGGGAAAGGGGTGGCGACAGGAGAAGGGCGCAAAAGCAATACGCCTCCTCGCTACTCAGAAGATCGTGGTAGGCATACCACGCCATCGCAAGCAAAGAATAGGAGCCTCGGAACAGGTGACACTCAATCAAGGACTTCCAGAACTCGTTAGTCCAGGTCTGAGAGAACGAGATCATTGAGGTCATACACTGAGGGAAGCACCTATCGGCCCTCACATACATACCAGACATCATCCAGGCAAACGGAGTTGCCTAAATCATCCGACTTACGGACTGTGCTTGAAGAAAGGACACGACGGAAAGAGGATGCCAGGGCACGCAACCCGCACAGAGTTTCAGCCCTTCAGCGGTTGGCTCCTTGGACGCATGGAAGCGTCGAGGTAGGAATGCTAATACCGTACCTTGCTTACGAACCAACAGATAAAGCATTGGCAAGGCTACATAGCACGCCGTTCGTTCCGGCGATTGAGAACGCACCCTTACCTTCAGGCTTCATCCAGCCTAAATTTACGACTTATGAGGGAAAAACAGACCCTTACATGCACCTAAGCCACTTTCGCTAAGTCATGGCAGTATACCGACGGAACGAGGCTTTGATGTGCATCCTATTCCCATCCAGCCTTGGCGACCTAGGTTTAACCTAGTTCGAAAGGCTACTGGAAGGCAGCATAGCCTCCTGGGCGCAATTAGCGGAGGCGTTCATGACAAGGTTCAGAATAAACACCAAGACACTAGTAGAAATCGATCAGCTACTCTACATTGATATGGGCGACAAGGAGACATTGAGATCCTACAACGGTCGTTATTGGGAGACCTTCAACTAGATAGGAGATTGCCCCACAAATCTCGCCATCGCGCAGTATAAAAGAGGTCTTCCAGTCGGAAACAGGCTAAAGGACTCAATTACCATGACGCCCCCCCTCACAATGGAAGCCTTAATGGAGAGGGTACACCAGCACATTCGGGTAGAGGAGGATGACGCCCGTGCTAAAACAAAGTCTAGTACAACTGCAATACCAGATAAAAAGACTTCGGCAAAAGTTAACGCGGTAGAATGTCCTAACAGAAACGGGCGAGGCAGACGGGACAACGGAGAGGACCAAGATAAGAAGTGGTTGAGAGTCCGCACTGCCATTACCACGGTTTTCAAAAAATCGATCTATCGGATTCTCAGTGAGATACGCGATGAACCTTTCGTCAGATGGCCAGCTAAATTGGGAGAGGCACAAAAGGCCTATGACGAAAGATCCCGGTGCACCTTCCATAAGGAAAAAGGGCACCACACTGAGAATTGCACGCCGTTGAGACAGCATTTGGAAGAGTTAGTTGCAGTTGGGCACCTGGACCAATACATTGAGGGAGAGGGGCGCAACCAGCCCCCCAGAATGACAACCACCCAAACGGAATGCCAATCGACACCCCACCTCAAGGTGTGATAAATGTAATACATGGGGTATTCGAACCTGAGCGAGTATGGGAGCTCAAGGGAATGATCAAGAAGGCTGAGCACTTAAGGGAGGTATTGAGTGCGCAGCACACCATTAAAAATGAGAGAACAGAGGCCACGAACGTCATGTCTTTTTCAGACAGAGACTTGGCAAGGATATATTGCCCTCACAACGATGCACTGGTCGTTACTCTCTGCGTCAAGGATTACGACGTCAAGCGAATTTTGATCGACCAAGGGAGCTCATGTGAGATAATGTACTATAAAACCTTCAAACAGTTAAAACTGGAGGACAAAGACTTGGCACCTGCCGTATCTCCCCTGATCGGATTCAACTCAATGCCAGAATGGCCAGTTGGCAAGATTATCCTCCCAGTCAAAGCAGGAAGCATGACGAAACAAGTGGAATTCTGGGTATTGAAAATCCCTTCCACTTACAACATAATCTTGGGGAGGGCATGGCTGCACGCCATACGATCAGTAGCGTCAACCTACCATCAAGTAATGCGGTTCCCCAACGAAGCCGGAGTAATTGAAGAGGTCTTTGGAGACCAAATTATGTCCAAACAATGCTTCGTCACAGTAAATAGCAGTCGAGCTGCCAAAGGGTTTGTTCAGATGGTGGAAGAACCTGAGAGCAATGAATTGTTTGCGGATGTTGGCAAAGCCACTGAACAGAAGGCAGTGGAAGACTTGGTACAGGTAAGAATAGATGAAAAGGACCCAGAAAAGTTCTTTTTGCTTGGTTCATCTATGTCCAGCACCAAGAGAATAGAGGTCATGGAATTCTTGACCTCTAACATCGAAATGTTTGCCTGGACGCCGTATGACATGCCTAGCATTGACGCAAACTTCATCTGTCACCAATTGAATGTCCACCCAACTGCAAGACCAATCATACAGCGCACTCACAGATCAGCACTCCGCCACACCGAGATAGTGGCGAAAGAAGTGGGAAACTTTCTAGAGGTAGGAGCTATTAGAGAGGTGCACTATCCCAAGTGGATATCCAACACAGTAGTGGTGCTAAAGAAGAATGGAAAATGATGTGTCTGTGTGGACTACAAAACAGTCAACAAGGCATGCCCAAAAGACAGCTTTCCCCTACCGCGGATAGACCGACTGGTAGACCTAACGGCAGGACACAATCGACTTAGCTTTCTTGATGCGTACAGAGATTACCATCAGATTGCTATGTATGAACCAAACCAGGAGGTCACATCCTTTACAACACCAAGAGGATTATATTGCTACAAGGCCATGCCCTTTGGCCGTGAGGGCAACATTTCAGCGGATGATCACCAAGATGTTTGAGCCATTGTTAGGCAGAACAATGGAGGCTTACATAGACGACATGATGGTCAAGAGCAAGGATGAGAATAACCATCTCAGGGACCTAGGTGAAATGTTTTAGATCCTAAAGAAGCACAAGTTGCGCCTTAAGGCATCTAAGTGTGCATTCGGCGTAGGATCGGGCAAATTCCTAGGCTTTCTGGTAACCAACCAAGGTATAGAGGCAGACCCTTCTCAGATCAAAGCAATTCAAGATCTAGAGAGACCCAACTCAATAAAAGAAGTACAGCATCTCACCGGTATGGCAGCCGCGCTAAACCGGTTCATAAGTCGGTCGTCAGACAGATGTCGACCATTTTTTCAAGCATTAAAGACCAAGTTTGAGTGGGATGAAGAATGCGACCGTGCCCTAGAAAGTTTGAAAGAATGCATGTCTTCTCCACCACTGTTAGTGACCCGAATCCTTGGAGAAGAACTATTTTTGTACCTGGCAGTTTCACAGCACGCAATTAGCGTAGTGTTGGTCTGAGGAAAAGGAATCCAACATTTGCCCATCTTTTATGTCAGCAAGACATTGCTGGGCGCAGAAACCAGGTACTTACCATTGGAAAAACTGGCCTTAGCCTTGATGATGGCCTCAAGGAAATTGTCGCACTACTTTCACGCCCACACCATAATCGTCCTCACAGCTTTTCCATTAAAAGCTTTGTTTGAGAGGGAGAACTTTTCTAGGCGAATCTTGAAGTGGGCAGTAGAGTTGGGACAGTTTGACATCAAGTTTCAACCTAGAACCGCGATAAAAGCCCAAGCTTTGGCGGACTTTGTCACAGAATTCACACCAGGAAGTCATCACGTCTGCCCAGTTGACTTAACGGGTACAATCGAAATAGGGATGGAAACTGGCGCCAGAATAGCACAACCCCTAATACAGGATACCCAGCCACTTCCCAGGACAGACCAGAGTGAACAAAGGGAGGGAGAAACAAATCATGCTGCACCAAGCAAAGACCCATCAACAAATACAGACTTGGTACAATCAGATAGCGAGTGGCAAACAGTAAGTGTGGACTTTGAAGAAAACACCAGCAACACTCAGGACCCCAAGGCATCATCTAATCCCTCTATTTGTTGGAAGCTGTTCGTTGGAGAGATGTGGAAGCTCTTTGTGGATGGAGCGTCCAATAGGCACGGTGTAAGACTGGGCATAGTCCTCATCTCACCAGATGGCCTAGTAGTGGAACAAGCAGTCAACCTTGGCTTCCCAACATCGAACAACGAAGCGTAGTATGAAGCGCTTCTGGCAGGACTAAAATCAACACTCTACATGAAGGCCACCGAGCTAATGGTTTACAGTGACTCACAGCTAGTGGTAAACCAAATTTCAGGTGACTACAAAGGAAAGGATTAAAGGATGGCTAAGTACCAAGTGTTAGTCAGAAAAGAGATCATGAAGTTCGAAGTAGTGCAGATAGAGCAGATTGGCAGAGAAAAAAACAACAGAGCAGACGAACTAGCAGGCTTTGCTTCAATGGCAGATACATCCATCCCACATCCACTACTGATCGACTTCCTACCCAGACCAAGCATTGAAGAACCTGAAGTAGAAGAAATATGTTACGCCTGTCACGACCCTATTCCACCCCTAGTAGAATGGTGCCGTGATGGCCAGTAATCCGAGATTATCAAAGGCCAACTTACAAAGATTCACACACAATCAGAGTATTACATATGGGGCTTACATGTGCAGAAGCAATATATTTAAATCTAAGTAGTCCATAAGAGCTCTGCATAGATCAAATGAAACGACATATAACTTAGCATGGTTTTACAACTTGGATAAAATGATAAGAAATACAAAATACATCTTGACCAAAAGGATTCTCAAGCCGACATATACAAACACAATGAAATATAAGCTAAGAAGCATGATCTTCAAGATGTTACAAAAATACGAATCCAAGACAAGTCGGCAAACACATCCAAAACATATCGGCAACACATCTAGGCCTCATCGCCTTCTTGTTCATCACCTACATATATATAGAGAGGGTGAGCTTGGATACTCAGTGAATGATATTAGAAATAAAGGTTTTGCATGATTGATATCCAAGATCTTTTCCAAAACAATACATATCATAACTTTACAAGTCAAGGGATGAATCAAGTTCATCAATCAAATCTTGGCCTTTCAAATCTTCTTGGGATGTTTAATAACATCTACATAATGCATGGGGTGATGACATTCCTGACAAAACAAACCCACCCATTCATAGACCGTCGGTGGCAAGACAAGGGTGCAGTTGCATTATAGTCCCATGGCACTAAGGACTTTCAAGACAAGGGTGCAGTTGCATTATAGTCCCCTGGCACTAAGGACTTTCAAGACAAGGTTGCAGTTGCATTATAGTCCCCTGGCACTAAGGCCTCGTTTGGGAACAGGCTAATTTAGTAACTTTTTGGCTAGTTGGCTAAAATATGAGCTAAAAAAAACTAGTATGTTTGGGATGACTTTTTGACTTTTTATGAAAAGATGTGCAAAAAGTAGAGAGAAAAGAGAATCTTTGACTTTTTTGTATGGGTTGTTGGCTTTTTGGCTAATTTAGTAACTTTTTGGCTTTTTGGCTAAAAATGAGAGTTCCCAAACGAGGCCTAAGGACTTTCAAGACAAGGGTGCAGTTGCATTATAGTCCCTTGGCACTAAGGACTTTTCCAAGAATGTCATCAAAACAAGATAATACTTGATATACAAAATAGGGATAATCATTCATGCTTGACCAAATACTTTTCAAAACAAGGCAAAGCAAAGCTTATCCAAACATGATAACATAGCTTTATTAAAAATACCACTCACT
The DNA here is from genome assembly GCF_004153795.1 of Camellia sinensis. Classification (NCBI taxonomy): domain Eukaryota; kingdom Viridiplantae; phylum Streptophyta; class Magnoliopsida; order Ericales; family Theaceae; genus Camellia; species Camellia sinensis. The sequence goes on along the minus strand of NW_021024954.1, from coordinate 2,737,700 downwards.
TAGTTCTTCGGGTGTGGGGGTTTCAAGCGAGGATCCAAGGCCTACAAACACATGGCAAAGTCTAGAGATACGATGCTTGGCCTAGGTGTGTGGTCTAGGCAAGAGTGGGTCTCAGTGACCACACTTAAGCAAATGAAGTCTGGAAATCTGGGTTTCCTCTTGAAGAACATGGAAAACATAAACATGAAGAACATGAATGTGAAAATCATAACTTTTTATTCAAAATCTGAGACTTCTTGTTATGAGTTCAAAAACATGGACCTGGGTACCCATACTTGAAGATTTCATGAAAATAAACACAAAAACATGGAACTTGTTACAAACTTTCAGATCAAAACATGGCTTTTCTTCAAGAACATCACTTTCTCTTTCTAGAACAAAACTTTAAATCAATGTCTGGCTCATGAATCATGCTAGATCATGTAATGTGATTAGATCAACATAAAGAATAACAAGAGTAGGTCAAGAACCTAACCTCAATACACGAATCTAACGGTTTGATCTCTAGGAATCAAGCTCGAAGATCTACTCTCTCACTCTAAAACTTTTTCTTCCTCCTAGAGCTTCTCTCTCTAAAAGGCAAGGATATGATACAAAATGATAGGTTCTTTCATCTGGTTCTAGGCTTAACCTTCTGCTGGGACACGTGGCAGTGACCGGTTTGGTTCCCTCAAAAGTGGCTGACAGACCAGACAAAAGCATGGCGAAAGGGTGTTCAACAAGTAAAGCGGCATGGGCATTCTGGCAAGATAATGACATCGGTGACATCAACGGCTCTAACAGGTAAGGTATCAATGATCCCAGCTAGGAAGGACAACACTTGACCTAGCTGTGCCACACCTCGGCCTAGATGTGCCACATCTCGGTCTAGGTCATACCAGTCCAGGAACAAGATCACTTGGGTTCAAGGATAACATCTCGGCCTAGATGATACAAATCTCGGCCTTGGTGATACACACCTCGGCCTAGATAATGACATCTCGGCCAATATGCCAGGACGAAGGTAGAGGTCAACCAAAGTGGTTCCAAGGTGGTTCTAAGCTCAAGGTGACCTCGGCTAGACTTACTAGGAAAGGAACAAGACTAACAGGCAAATTCACATAAGTACAAACCAAGACAAGAATCTTATTCTAGGTAAAACAAGTCAGAATTCACTGATGCAAGCTTAGCAAAACAAGATTATACAGATGCTCATGCACAAGGTTAAGGCGGGAAATGAGGGTCACTATAGTCTACCCTCCTTAGAGAAGTTTGGTCCCCAAACTTAAGTTATCTTGCTCTACAAATAACTCCGGATAACGGATTTTCATTTCCTCTTCCTTTTCCCACGTAGCCTCCTTGCCATAATGCTCCTCCTATTCAATCTTTACCATCGGTATCGACTTGTTCCTCAACTGTCTTATTTGTCTGTCAATAACTCTCATCGGCTTCTCCTCATAGCCTAGATCTTCATTAACTACAACCTCGGAATAACCAATTACATGTAGTGGGTCTCGGATATACTTCCTCAACATCGAAACATGAAACACGTTGTGGACTTGGCTTAATTCTGGGGGCAGAGCAAGTCTGTAGGCAGCGGGGTTGACTCTCTCAAGAATTTCAAATGGCCCGATATATCGAGGTGCTAATTTACCCTTCTTACCAAATCTTGAAACTCCTGTCATCGGCGAGATCTTCAAAAATACATGATCCCCAACTTCAAATTCTAACTCCCTTCTCCTTTGGTCGGCATAACTCTTCTGTCGACTCTATGCGGTTTTAATCCGTTGCTGAATGAGCTTAATCTTTTCAGTTGTTATTTGAACTAACTCGGGGCCAATCCAAGTTTTGTCTCCTACCTCGGTCCAACATATCGGCGATCTGCACTCCCTTCCATACAAAGCTTCATACGGCACCATGCCAATGCTGGCTTGGTAACTGTTGTTGTATGCGAATTCCACTAATGGCAAATGCAATTCCCAACTTCCTTTGAAATCCAATACACACAATCTGAGCATATCTTCGAGTGTCTGAATCGTTCTTTCCGTTTGCCCGTCGGTCTGGGGGTGAAAAGCTGTGCTAAACCTCAACTCGGTCCCTAAGGCTCTTTGCAGAATCTGCTAAAATCTAGAAACAAACTTCGGATCTCGGTCTGACACAATGGACATCGGCACACCATGAAGCCTAACGATCTCAGTCATATACAATTCAGCAAGTCGGTCGGCATTGAATGTAGTCTTGACAGGCAAAAAGTGTACTGACTTAGTTAATCTGTCAACTATAACCCAAATTGCGTTCATACCTTTTTGTGTCCTCGGCAAACCAACCATAAAATCCATAGAGATGTGTTCCCATTTCCACTCAGGGATTGACAAGGGTTGAAGTAGTCCTGCTGGTCTCTGGTGTTCTGCTTTCACTTAACCTCAACTCGGTCCCTAAGGCTCTTTGCAGACTCTGCCAAAATCTAGAAACGAACTTTGGATCTCAGTTTGACACAATGGACATCGGCACACCATGAAGCCTAACGATCTCATTCATATACAATTCAGCAAGTCGGTCGGCATTGAATGTAGTCTTGAAAGGCAAAAAGTGTACTGACTTAGTTAATCTGTCAACTATAACCCAAATTGAGTTCATTCCTTTTTGCGTCCTCGGCAAACCAACCACAAAATCCATAGAGATGTGTTCCTATTTCCACTCAGGAATTGACAAGGATTGAAGTAGTCCTGCTGGTCTCTGGTGTTCTGCTTTCACTTATTGACAACACAAACACTGGAATACAAACTCGGCTATTTCTCTTTTCATATTTGGCCACCAAAAGGTCCGCTTCACATCTTGATACATCTTGGTGCTTCCTAAATGAACGGCAAATTTGGAGTTATGGGCTTCCTGTAAAATCTTCCTTTTCAACTCTGGGACGTCGGCCACGCACAATCTTCCTTCAAACTTAAGCACCTGATTTTCAATGGTGTATCCTGGCCTCAGCTTGGCGACGAACTCATCAATTACTTTCTTGAGGAATTTATCCTCCATCTGTCTGGTCTTCACTTCCTCAATAATGGTCGGCTCCACCGAAATCATTGCTAGGCACGCCAAACCTCCAACTAACTTCCTGCGCAATGCATCGGCTACGGAATTTGCCTTACCTAGATGATACTGGATCTGCATGTCATAGTCCTTCAATAGTTCAAGCCATCTTCTCTGCCTCATGTTCAATTCCTTTTGAGTGAACAAGTACTTCAGACTCTTGTGGTCGGTGAAAACTTGGCAAGAAGTTCCATACAAGTAATGACGCCATATCTTTAAAGCAAAAACCACGGTTGCCAGTTCCAAATCATGGGTAGGATAATTCTTTTCGTTGGGCTTCAACTGACGAGATGCGTATGCTATAACTTTACCTCCTTGCATTAACACACAGCCCAATCCCTTATGTGAAGCATCACTATAAATCTGAAATTCTTCATTGTTTGACGGTAGAACAAGTATCGGTGCTGTAACCAACCTCATCTTTAACTCTTGAAAAGCGGACTCCCTATCTTTGGTCCATTCATACGCCACTCTTTTCTGCGTTAGTTGCGTCAACGGCATGGCAATTCTTGAGAAGTCCCTCACAAATTTTCTGTAGTAGCCGGCCAAATCCAAAAAACTACGAATCTCGGACATGTTGGTCGGCATCAGCCAATTCACAATAGCTTCAATTTTACTCGGATCAATAGAGATTCCTTCTTCGTCAATCACATGGCCTAAAAATGAGATGCTGGAAAGCCAAAACTCACACTTACTATACTTGGCGTACAATTTCTGTCTCTCAAAACCTGTAAGGCTAGTCTCAAGTGTTTCTCATGCTCGTGACTATTCTTGGAATAGATCAGTATGTCGTCGATGAAGACAACCACAAACTCATCTAGATACGGCTGACAGACTCTGTTCATCAAGTCCATGAATGCTGCAGGGGCGTTGGTCACCCTGAAAGGCATTACTAAAAATTTGTAGTGGCCATACCTTGTCCGAAAAGCAGTCTTCTCAACATCCTCGGCTTTAACCTTCAACTGATGGTAGCCCAACCTGAGGTCAATCTTAGAAAAGACTCGTGCCCCTTGTAGTTGATCAAGAAAATCATCGATCCTCGGCAATGGATACTTGTTCTTAATGGTTACCTTGTTCAGTTCCCGGTAGTCGATACAAAGGCAAAGTGTACCATCATTTTTCTTGACAAACAGAACTGGTGCTCCCCATGGTGAAGTACTCGGCCTAATAAATCCCTTATCCAACAATTCCTGTAATTGAAGTTTCAATTCTTTAAGTTCGGCTGGGGCTGTCGGCTAACTCAACACTTCCATTCAATTCACTCAGTATACTACACAGAGAACCTTGACACCCCTTTTGGATCAGTTTAGAGGCTTTCATGGATGAGATCAAGTAAGGTGGGGATATTACTCCCTTACCCTAAAACATAATCTCAGCTTGGTTTGGGGGTTTCAATGTGACACTCTTGGAGACACAATTAATGGATGCACAATTTGCTACTAAGCAGTCCATTCCCAAAATAACATCAAAGTGAGTTATGCTCAACGGCATCAAATCAACTAATACCTCTACATCCTCAATCACAACAATACACGCCCTATAAATGGATGCAACAGTCATATTTCTCCCAGATGGAGTAGACACAGATAATACATAATCAAGGGGTTCTAGTTCCCTATTCAACTTCTCGGCGAATATAGCAGATACAAATGAATGCGTAGAACCCGAATCAATCAATATGTATGCATCTTGAGAACAAATTGGAAGCGTACTTGACACTACTACCTCGGCACTCTGGGTGTCTCCTGGCACTAATGCAAAAACTCTGCCCTGTCTCGTCTGTATCCTTCCGACGTTGTTTTTCTGTACAGAGCCCGAGGTGCTTCCATTTCTCTTTCCATCGTTAGCCTTTATCTTCGGGCAGTCCTTCACACGATGACCTATCTCGCCACACTCGTAGCAAGCCCCTGTTGCCCAACAACAGACCCCAAAATGTGGCTTCCCACAACTCGCACACATCGGCTTAGCATTACCTTCCTGATTTGAGTTACTGGAACTGTCCACGTTTGCCTTCTTCTTGGTGTTGAACGGAACTCGGCGATTATTATAATTCTGCCTCTTTCTCTGACTCTCTCCTGGATTCTGGTATCGGTTTAAGTTAACTTCCACCATGATGGCCTTGTCTAGTACTCCGGTGTATGTCGGCATATTAAGCATGTTAACCCGATCTTGTATCGGTCCACGCAACCCACTTTCGAACTTCCTCGCCTTTCAGTATTCGTCATTAACCATGTGAGGCGCATATCTCGCCAATTCGGTAAAGACACGGTCGTATTCTGCCACTGTCTTGTTCCCTTGTGTCAGATTCTGGAACTCCGTGGTCTTTCGATTACGAACACTAAGGGAGAAATGTTTGTTGTAGAACAACTCCAAAAATCTGACCCAAGTCAAACCCAGATTACTTTCTCGGACCATCATCCACCATCTACGAGCATCGTCATCTAATGTGAACGCTGCCAGAGATACCTTCTGAGCGTCTGTACTAGGAAAGATTTCAAACAACTTCTCCATTTTCAAAACCCATGCCTCGGCTTTCATCGGCTCTATACCTCCTTGGAATCTCGGCAGTTTCATTTTCTTGAACTCTCTGATCAGGGTTATTGTGTCGTTCCCATACAAAGCTTGCTGTGGAGGCACTTGCGGCACTGGAGGAGGAGGAGGTGGAGGTGGAGCTGCATTTCGGCCATTCGTCTGCTCGGCCTGGGTAGAAGTAGTACCAGTATCCTGTGGCCTGGGTTGTCTCAGCTCACGAACCAAACCTTCGACCAACCTTTCCAGTCTTTCCAATCTATCTTCGGAATGATCTCGGTCAACCGGAGGTCTACCTCTTCTCATGATGCTAGAGGTATGCAAAAATATGACTCTTAAAACAAAATGAGCAAATAGACATGTATGCAAGTAACAATGATCATACCGAGATGATGCACATCTTGTCAAGTAGCAAGCAATGTGATACAATCCTAACATCATTCTAAGGGAAATCCTATGCTCTTTAGGACTCAAAGTGTGTGAATAACGTACTACGAATAACTCGTGCTCTGATACCAATCTGTCACGACCCCATTCCACCCCTAGTAGAATGGTGCCGTGATGGCTAGTAATCCGAGATTACCAAAGGCCAACTTACAAAGATTCACACACAATCAGAGTATTACATATGGGGCTTACATGTGCGGAAGCAATATATTTAAATCTAAGTAGTCCATAAGAGCTGTGCATAAATCAAATGAAACGACATACAACTTAGCATGGTTTTACAACTTGGATACAATGATAAGAAATACAAAATATATCTTGACCAAAAGGCTTCTCAAACCGACACATACAAACACAATGAAATATAAGCTAAGAAGCATGATCTTCAAGATGCTACAAAAATGTGAATCCAAGACACGTCGGCAAACACATCCAAAACATATCGGCAACACATCTAGGCCTCATCGCCTTCTTGTTCATCACCTGCATATATATAGAGAGGGTGAGCTTGGATACTCAGTAAATAATATTAGAAATAAAGGTTTTGCATGACTGATATCCGAGATCTTTTCCAAAAAAATACATATCATAACTTTACAAGTCAAGGGATGAATCAAGTTCATCAATCAAATCTTGGCCTTTCAAATCTTCGTGGGATGTTTAATAACATCTACATAATGCATGGGGTGATGACATTCCTGACAAAACAAACCCACCCGTTCATAGACCGTCGGTAGCAAGACAAGGGTGCAGTTGCATTATAGTCCCCTGGCACTAAGGACTTTCAAGACAAGGGTGCAGTTGCATTATAGTCCACTAGCACTAAGGACTTTTCCAAGAATGTCATCAAAACAAGATAATACTTGATATACAAAATAGGGATAATCATTCATGCTTGACCAAATACTTTTCAAAACAAGGCAAAACAAAGCTTATCAAAACATGATAACATAGCTTTATTAAAAATACCACTCACTTAGTTCTTCGAGTGTGAGGGTTTCAAGCGAGGATCCAAGGCCTACAAACACATGGTAAAGTCTACTGAATGCACTTCTCAAAGCAAGTCCTACATTCATGCAGATAATCTCGGAAAACATGCTGGGGTTAAAACACTGTTTTACACGTCGAGAAGACATGCTGGGTACTAACCAGGTCTTGGCCGAGGTCCCACACCTTCTCGCCGAGGTGTGGTCCCGACGGCCACATTCAAAAGCGAAGTTGGGAAAATCTGGGTTTCCCTTTGAGGAACATGAAGATGGAGAAGATGAAGAACATGCATGCTTAAATCATAACTTGTTATTACAAAATCTGAGATTTCGTGCTATGAGTTCGAAAACATGGACCTTGGTACCCATACTTGAAGATCATGTGAAAACAAACACGAAAACATGCATCTTGATACAAACTTTCAGATCAAAACATGGTTTTCTTCAAGAACACATGAATATCACTTTCTCTTTCTAAAATCAAACTTCAAAGCAATGCATGGTTCATGAGACATGCTAGATCATGCAATGCAGTTAGATGAACACAAGGAACAACAAGAGTAAGTCAATAATCTAACCTCAATACACGAATCTATCGCTTTGATCTCTAGGAATCAAGCTCGAAGATCTACTCTCTCACTCTAAAACTTTTTCTTCCTCCTAGAGCTTCTCTCTCTAAAAGGCAAGGATATGATACAAAATAATAGGTTCTCTCGTCTGGTTCTAGGCTTAACCTTCTGCTGGGACACGTGGCAGCAACTGGTTGGGTTCCCTCAAAAGTGGCTGATAGACTAGACAAAAGCATGGCGAAAGGGTGTTCAACAAGTAAAGCGGCATGGGCATTCTGGCAAGATAATGACATCGGTGACATCAACAGCTCTGACAGGTAAGGTATCAATGATCCCAGCTAGGAAGGACAACACTTGGCCTAGCTGTGCCATACCTCGGCCTAGATGTGCCACACCTCGGTCTAGGTCGTACCAATCCAGGAACAAGATCACTTGGGTTCAAGGATAATATCTCGGCCTAGATGATACAAATCTCGGCCTTGGTGATACACACCTCGGCCTAGATAATGACATCTCGGCCAATATGCTAGGACGAAGGTAGAGGTCAACCAAAGTGGTTCCAAGGTGGTTCTAAGCTCAAGGTGACCTCGGCTAGACTTACTAGGAAAGGAACAAGACTAACAGGCAAATTCACATAAGTACAAACCAAGACAAGAATCTTATTCTAGGTAAAACAAGTCAGAATTCACTGATACAAGCTTAGCAAAACAAGATTATACAGATGTTCATGCACAAGGTTAAGGCGGGGAATGAGGGTCACTCCAGCGCCGAACTAGGCCCTTCATGGATGGATCCCATCATAGTGTTCCTAAAAGACGGCATTTTACCTAAAGAAAAGAAGGAGGCCAACAAGATAAGAGCAAAGTCACAGCGATTTTGGCTCTCCCCATCAATGGCCTTGTACAAGAAATCATTCACAGGACCTTACCTGAAGTGTGTCCATCCTAGCAAGGTCGAAGCATTCCTGTTCGAGATTCACGAAGGCGTATGCGGAAGCCACCAAGGGGGGAGATCATTGGTTTACAGGGCAATTTCGCAGGGATATTGATGGCCTTACATACAAGCAAATTCGGAGAAGTATGTCAAGTAGTGCGAGAAATGTCAGAAGTTTGCACACCAAATACATCAGCCAGCCAGAGAGCTTCTACCTTTAACTAGTCCATGGCCCTTCGCAATGTGGGGCTTGGACATAGTAGGACCACTTCCAACAGCACCCGGCAACAGAAAGTTCTTCCTGGCAGCAACAGACTACTTCACAAAGTGGGTGGAAGCAGAAGCACTAGCATCAATAAAGGAGAAAGATGTGAAGAAGTTCGTCTGGCAGAATATTATCACTCGATTTGGCATACCCAAGGCGCTGATATCAGATAACGGCACCCAGTTCGACGGTAAAATTTTTAGAGGCTTTTGTGAGGAGTACAAGATAGAATTCTACAACTCTACACCGGCATACCCCCAAGCAAATGGCTAGGCAGAAGCATCAAACAAAGTTGTCTTGGATGGATTGAAGAAAAGGTTAGAGAAAGCAAAAGGAAAGTGGGCTGAGGAGCTTCCTCATGTTTTATGGGCTTACTGTACCACACCTCAACGATCAATGGGAGAAACACCATTCTCTTTAGCCTACGGCATGGAAGCAATAATCCCACTGGAAGTTGGCCTCCCCACCATTCGAAGCGAAAATTTTGATCCAGACTTAAATGGGGAAGCCATAGCATTGGAGCTCGATCTTGCGGAAGAAATAAGAGAAAGTGCACTGGTTCATATCGCCTCATACCAACAGGAGTTATCCAGGAAATACAACAAGACCGTACATCCAAGGCAATTCAAGATCGGAGATTGGGTACTGCGCAAAGTAATGGGGAACACCCTAGTACCCGGAGATGGCAAGTTAGGGCCCAATTGGGAAGGACCTTACAAAGTGGTTGGATTAGCTGGCAAAGGGGCATACCACTTGGAAGACGAGGACGGCAAAGCCATTCCCAGGCCATGGAACACTGCCAATCTCAAACTATTTTATTTTTAGCTTTTCTTTCAAATATTTGTAATTTTTTCTTTCTCAATAAAACAAGTAGTTCCTTTTCAGTATAGTTGTTTCCTTCTGTAAAAGATTGTTTTAGTGAGTTAGGCGTACGAAAAGCATAGTTGGCCGGAATAACCAAATTTGCACTCTCTTCAGCTAAGATTAAGATTAGTGCTGAAGAAGTTGGCTGGAATAACCAACACCCCTCCTAAGCCCAGGATAAGGATCTAGGCTGCAGGACGTTTGGCTGGAAAAACCAAACACTTTACTCTAGGTTGGCAGGAATAACCAACTTAGAGGTTGGCTAGAATAACCAACACCCCTCCTGAGCCCAGGATAAGGATCCAGGCTGTAGGATGTTTGGCTGGAAAAACCAAACACTTTACTCTAAGTTTGCAGGATTAACCAACTTAGAGGTTGGCTAGAATAACCAACACTCCTCCTAAGCCCAGGATAAGGATCCAGGCTGCAGGACGTTTGGTCGGAAAAACCAAACACTTTACTCTAGGTTGGCAGGAATAACCAACTTAGAGGTTGGCTGGAATAACCAACACTTATTGTTCTTCAGCCGAGATAAGAATCTAGGCTGAAGAGGTTGGCTGGAAAAACCAACACGTATTGTTCTACAACCGAGATAAGGATCTAGGCTGAAGAGGTTGGCAGGTATGGCCAGTTAGATTACAAAGTTAAGACTGGGATAAAGTATCTCGGCTATAGAATATTATACTTCATTCAGATTACAGAGTAAAGTACATACATGGAAGTTAACCAAAATAATAGTTGGAACAAGAGAAGATTTCGTTGAGAGTGCAAATCAAGAGTTACAAAAGGGTGGGATTTCAGCCCGGTTACAGTTTTCTTTCCAAAAGTAAAAAGAAGAAAATACAAAGTCAAGCAAACAGGTCATCAAGATCAGTATCCAGTTCGACTCGGAGCCTGGTTTCAAGTGGTAGCTCGGTTGTCAGGTCTTCCACCGGTGGCTCAACCCGAGCTGACTGGATGGCGGGATCATTGATGACCGGGACATTGTTAGGCACGGTCTCTTCTTCATCATCCTCAAATTCAAGGAATTTTTGTTGAATTGCGGCTGCATACTCCACCATATAGCTCGGTATGACGTGTGATGAAGGGTTCAGGAAAACCTCAGTCTCTGGACCGTGACCGAGCTATTCCACCGCCGCTTTCCACTCACACTTGAAAAATAGATCCTTGGCAGCTTTGCATTGCAGGATGTAGGTTGCTTCACCTTCTTTGTAGCCACGGTCTTCCGTATCGCCAATCTTCTTCTCAAGTTCAGTTATTTCGACCTTCTTTTTCTGCTCAACTGTGGCAAGCTCACGTAGGTAGTAGTCCTTCAGCTCGGTCAAAGCTTTTTATTTCTCCACTTCGGCTGAGTCAAATACACCGATGAGGCGGGCGACCTCAGATTGTAGCTCGGCCATTTTTTATTTGGCCTCATTTAGCTCGGCCGTCTTCTTGTCAGCCTCTGCCACAACTTGCCTTGTTGTTTTGCGTAGCTCTAGCACACGCTTATGAGCAATCCGGTTCTTTTGCATGGCCCGCATAAATGTGGTAAGCAATTTTAAGTGAAAACCGAGCTAACAGTTGCACAAAACAGGAAAACAAAGGAGAGAGTACTCACCAGCACCATTGATTTGGTGGCCAAGCGGATAGCTTTTAGCTCAGTAAGGTGGGCGTGGTGATCCATATCAAGGGGCAGACACACGCTCTTAGCCAGGTTGAAGGCCAGCATGTGATCTTTATCTGCCACCACTGAATCTGTTGGTTTGATGGCTCGGTTCTGATATGTTAATCTCAGTGCCCAATCAGAAGAGTTAGCTCGGTCTGGGCTCTCAGGTTGTGGGCTCGGTACTTCGGTTGGGGGAAGCACAGTTTCGTCCTCATCGACAAGGCATGGTTCGGTAGTGGAAGATCGAGCGCACTTGCGAGTCCGAGACGATTCAGGCTAATGGGATGACAGGGCTACCACGGTCTCCTGGGTTTGACCGGCTTGTGGTACCTCGGGCCGGTTTGTCTCGGTGAGGAGTGCTCTTACAGCTCTCTTCTTGGCCATTTCTTGCTCGGCAGTTAGTGGGATGAGATTGATTTGAGGCAATGATGGATCTGGCTCTAGCGAAGGTTCAAGGAGGAAATTGGTCACTCTGGTCTTCCTGCGGCTACTATATCGGTAGGTCTGTTCAAAATTCAGTAGCTCGGCCCAGCCTCTATTTGAATATCGGAGTGCGGCACGAAGTACGTTTAAGTTTAGGTAGCTGTGCTGAGACTTAAGGAAGTTCAAATCTGCATGAAAGAAGAAAGATAACAGTTAGTACGGTTCAAGATAAGAAACCGAAGTAATAAAAGCATGGAATTGAGCCGAGGTAATCCTACCAGCTACACCCTTGTTCCAATTTATTCTGTCACCCGGGATCTGGGCTTGTTGGTCCTCAAAGTTCCCAGATACCCAAAAGAAATCATCACTATTCACATCTTTATCCGGGGTATTCTTTATTATCTTTTCACACAGGCGCCTTATTCTTAAATAGTAAACCCAGCCATCTTCAGCCGATCCTATGGAGTATTGATGGAAGAGCTCGGCTAAACCAAGGTTAAGGTCAGCCCGGCGGTTTAGCTCGGCGATACCATTTATTATACGATACGAATTTATGGAAAGTTGGGTAGGGCAAAGGTTGGTTTGCCTAAGGAATTCACAGAGAAGAGGCTGTACAGGGAATCTTAGTCCGGTTTCTACAATAGAAAGAAGGGTAAAGGGAACAAAACCAGGGTTTCCCCAAGGTGTGACATCTAGTTTGGCTAGGGTGAGGTGGACATTATCAGGGATATGGTAGTCCCTTCGGAACTCGGCCATAGCACCTGGTGAGTTTACTAAAAACCTTTACTTTCCGATGTATTTAAATTATTTATAAATTAGCCTAAGTGATAGCTCGGCACTAAGAAGATGTTGGATATCTCGGTCGAACGTTCAAAGGAGTGCCTGGGCAACCTAGTCAGAGTCTACAAAATAAAAAAGAAAGGTGTTAAGCATAGATCGTTGGACCGTGCTGAAAGAAACAAAGGAAAGATAAATAAAGTCCTAGCTCGGCTACTTAGGGTACTATCGTTCTTAGTTCGGTTTGAACGAGAGACTTTAGCCCGGTTAAAGCTGTTGGATCAACATTCCTAGTTCGATTTTGACTAAGGGAGCTGGTTTAGCCCAAGTTATAGCTCGGTTGGCGGGTAAGGCTTTCTAGCACAGTACTGCGCGAACCTTAGGTAGTCCGCTAGCTCGGCCAATAAAGCACAAGGTATTTAGACTTATTGAAACTACAAGTATGACATGAAGTGTTAGTTCGGTTGTTTAGTTTGGCTGGGTTCGCACCTAATACAAGCAACTTTCTAGTTCGGTTGGTGTGTGATTTTGGATCAAATACATCGTTCTTCAGATTATTCGTGAGGACAAGTGGTTCTATTACATGGTTTTTCATAGAAAAATGTAAGTAAAAGTGGAACGTGCTTTGAAAAACATACAACTAAGCATGCTATATAAACATGGACGATATTAGCAAATAGGAAACAGATTTGAGTTACTTACCAGTTCAAAATGAAGGGACCAATGGTGAAAAAGATCTCAGCAAGAACACGAGCTCCACAGTTGCAAGAGAACAAGGGGGAAGAAGCTCAAAAAGAGAGAAAATGATGAATAGTAGACGTGATAGATTCAAAATGAGTGGTTTTTGTGTGAAGAATGAGAAATTTGACGGGACTGTTCAAATTACGTGAAATACGAAGACGGCGTGACAGCTGCATTGGGCTAATGATAGTGTGCCACGTGCTCTTGGGATAAGAAGCGATTTAGTTACAACGATTGAAGAGACGTTTTGACCGGACAGATTGATAGTACGGTATGGGTTTAGCTCGGTTGGAAGGCTAAAGTTTTTTAGCTCGGATGGAAGGCTAAAGCTTTTCTTAGCTCGGCTGGTAACAGGTAATCCTTATCATGCTGCGCAGATGGAATTAAGGGGCAATTGAGAGGGTAATTTATATGTAAATTGGGCCGAGCTGGGTAATAGGCCGTTCTGTGGGCCACAGTAAAAAGGGCTGAGTAAAAGAGCTTTGTAGTTAGCCCGGTCCAAAAGAGCCTTGTAGTTAACTCGGTCCAGAGGAGCCTTGCAGATAGCCTGGTCCGAAAGAGCATGGTGGATAGCTCAGTCACCACGGTCGGCGCGGTGACAGTTAGCTCGGTCAAACCATCTTGAGTCGAGGTATTTTTGGCTTCTACTCAGGACCTTGCTGTTGAGTAGCTCGGTCCAAGTACCCTATGGTTAGCACGGTCTACAGGCGAAGCCAAGGCACATGTTACACAAAAAGCGTCGACATAAATGTAACATGAGTATCGTTAGCTTGGTTACATTGTCATTGTGCCATGGTAATGCTAGCTCGGTCGTTTGGACATACCACCGAGCTAGGACCATCTCACTTGGTTTAAGCAGTGAGGGGGGTGTTGAAGGATAAGCATTATCTTTCAGGAGTGTGATTCCTAGGAGGACTCTGCATGGAGGAATAAGAGTCCTACTAGGATTGTGCCACGCAGAACCTATAAAAGCTCATAACATCACCTATGGAGAGGTAACACAACTTTGATTCTCGAATACACAGAGCTTTTGTCTATTTGTCTATTTTGCTGACTTAGGCATCAGAGAGGTATCCGGCACACACCCGCCGGCTAGCTCACGTCAACAAAATATTAAGGAGTGTATTTTTTACAACCACCATATGATTCGTTCTTCGCATTGAACCTAGTTACAGGATCTCTGGTCCCCAAGTTGGGTATCCTCATACATGGTTTATGATTTTATAGACTTCAAACTCATCCCCCTCGATGTATTCCAGATCCTATCTCTCGCCAAGGCCTTGGTTAACGGATCCGCAATATTATCACAAAATTTTACATAATTCACAGTTATAATGCCAATACTTAAATAGGATCTCACATTACTATGTTTCCTTCGAATAGGTTTGGATTTACCATTATAAAAATTGTTATTCACTCTACCAATAGCAACAGTGCTATCACAACGAATTAACATAACCGGAATTGATTTTTCCCAAAGAGGGATTTCATGTAACAAATCTCTCAACCAATTCGCTTCCTCACATGCTGAAGCTAACGCTATATGCTCAGCTTCCATTGTAGAATTAGCAATTATAGTCTGTTTTTTAGACTTCCGACACTACAACCAAAACACATTTTAGTGATACCATACTAGTGGCATGTTCTTAAAAAATGTCACAAAAAGAATATTTGGTTGCATTTTTTAGAAAAATATCATAGAGCCACAAACATACAAGGCTCTAGTGGCATTTCAATTAAAAAAAATGACATTTGACTACAACAAAAATGTCACTACAACAAATTTACACTTTAGTGACACTACACTAGTGGCATGTTTTTAGAAAATGCCACAAAAATAAAAATTGGCATTAAATGTTTTAGAAAAATGCCACAGAACCACAAACATATAAGGCTCTAGTGGCATTTCAATAAAGAAATGTCACATCAATTTTATGACATTTTATAAAATAATGACACAAAAAATTATGTTCGTGACATTTACCAACAGATG
>NW_021024954.1:2688472-2698480 GCF_004153795.1 Camellia sinensis | reverse complement strand
TGCTACCTCCAGACGGTTAAGCGCATCCACCACCACTTGCGGCAGTGGTAACCTCAGTTCACCCTTCAAAACTTCCTCATAAAGGGAAAACTCCCCTGGCCTGGCGTCAGACGGCCTTTCCGTCGCTGTTGGTAGCAACAACTCCACTTCCCCAGGGATCTGGTATTTTTTCGCGGATAGCCTCCAACTCCGCCTCAGTAATCGTGGATTTGTCAACTTTTGTGTGCCAATGATCTGGTTCCGCCTGGCTGATTGGCTTTTGAGCTGCTATCATGGTAGAACCGTGGGATCGTACCACCGACTCCTCCACCCTCTCTGTCCTATACTGCGCCGCTAGCTCCACAGCATCGTCATCTCCAAGCGGGTCCACCCTGACAATCGCACTCCCTTCTTCGGCCATTTCTGTGGTATGTTTGCGAATCGCTTCGGCGGCAGGAACAAGGAAATTGAAAAAGTGTTGCAGAGGTGTATTGTGAGCAACAAAGGAATTCACACTTGGAATATTTTGATTTTTCGTACACAAGTAGGTGAATCGAATAATGCCAAAAGCCCACGGTTTGCCCGTATTCCAAGGGTCCCAATTAATTTTCGCCAGTTTGAAAACGTTTCAAAATCATCCGCCAAAACTGTCTTTTCAACACCCATAATGACCTAACGTTTCGTTTCTGATCCAACGCCTAATCTTTCCCCCCCTACGGGATGTTGCCATGTGTACGACCACGATGCACTGTCCACTACCCTTACCCTGTCTTTTCTACTTCAAATCATCACTTGCCACGCCACCCCTTGAGCCCCGCGCCAATCCGCTCGGCCTTCTTGCGCGGTCACCCCTTTTCACAGTCGGCCCTTTAGCTCGGCCTTCCCGCGCGGTTGCATCTCCTCCTGGTTGCCCCTCTGCTCGGCCTTCGCGCGATCAGCCCTCCCCACGGTCGGCCTGTCCTCAACGGTCGGTCTTCTCGCGCGGTCGCCCCTCTCCACGGTCGGCCCTTTAGCTCGGCCTTCCCGCGCGGTCACATCTCCTCCCGGTCGGCCCTCCGCTCGGCCTTCGCGCGATCAACCCTCCCCACGGTCGGACCATCTTACGCTCGACTCACCAACTCGGCCGCCCATCCCGGTCGGACTCGTCTTCCTCATACATATTCCCTTCGCTGGTCTGAAGCTGCACTCGGGAATGGGGGACCACTGACATGGACAGACCCACAAAGGCCATGAACCACTATAAGCAACCCGAGCCCATCATTCGGGGCCCAATGCATAACCCAGTCGATGGAGTTCAGAACAGCTGGAATCCAATATGGCATCAAGAACCAGCGGCATTCAGGCACGTGGCAGATGAAGGACGAGCCACATCAGCAGACAAAAATCTGCAAAGTTATTGCCACTGCACATCACCATTAATGCAGCCTATCACAGCATTTATTATGACAACACCTCTCCGCCGGAACAGGACCCCCTTGCCCTGAGCAAGGTAAGCTGCAGCATAGGCTTTCGGTAAGGAGAGCAGGTCGGAAGGGACAACGAAATGATTGCCAAAGGATATAAGCGAACGTTGTAGACAAGAAAAAGGTTAAGCTTTCTATCTCTAATCTCTCCCTCTACGCATTACTTCTCTTCCTAACTTGCTCGTCGGAGAGTTCACTGGGGGACTATCCCGTTCCCCGTTGAACTTGCCTGCAGGTTATCCGGTGGGCTTAATCATTTGGACGCGGGCTTGAGGAGCTTGGACCTGCCCGATCCATTCACTGGGACGAACAACATTAACAACAATTAATATCATTCATAACTGATCTGATCTATATAAACCTAAAATTAAGCCTATCATAAAATAAAAATTAAACCTTATATCTAGATTCTCTCTGTATTTCATAATTAAATACAATTTTATTCCCAAATAAATTTAAGCATATCTATATTATATATAATTTTTTTAAAAAATCTCATAATTTATTATTTTTTATAATAATTTTGTGATTTATAATTTAGAAAATGAAAATAAATAAAAAAATTATTCTTGTGCACTCTTTCTTTAATCAATTCTTCGTTCTATCAAAAAATCAAAGCTATCATACATTATATTTTTTCCAAGTCATTCATGTCTTCATCGCCATAGAAATATTACATTCATGGAACGATGAATCTCATTGTTTTTTAACTTTCTTTTTATGAGACAATTTGGAGATTACTTTATGTTAAATCTATTGTGTTTTTTAAACATACTCTTTTATCATTTAGGTACACAATTTATTCTTCTTCTTCTTTTTTAATTTATGGCCATTATTTTTATTTTTTTTATTTCATATTTTTTGTGTCATTTCTCACTCATCTCTACCAACCATTGTCTGTTTTTTTGTTGGTTAATATTATTTTACTAGAATTTTTATACTAAAATGGCGTGATAGGATCATTTGTATAATTAACAAGAGGTCACTCATTATAAAGTGATAGATTAAAATTCAAACAAAATCATTATTAATAAGGTTTTTGTATTGATTTTATGTTTGTATATCATTATTTTTTTTAAAAAAAAAATTACTTTTAATATTTTTTGATATTATGATATTTGTTAATTGACAGTTCAGGCAGAACATTATTTCAAAGGCATATAATAGTTTTTCAAAGCTATAAAAAGAAAATTTTAATTTTAATCAATTTTTTCAAAACTATTAAAGGTGTTAGTCAATTATTTAATTATTTATCTTCAATATGTGTAGCTCATCTTCCTTGTTATTTGACAGTTCGTGCAGAACATTATTTTAAAGGCATATAATAGTTTTTCACAGCTATAAAAAGAAAATTTTTATTTTTATCAATTTTTTCAAAACTATTAAAGGTGTTAGTCAATTATTTAATTATTTATCTTCAATATGTGTAGCTCATCTTCCTTTATGGTACTTCTCTTTGTACTCCACTGAGAGTTCATTTTATTAATAAATCTTCAAATCAATTAACGATTTTTAATGATGTTAGAAATAGTTTCAATTAATAATTTAAATAATTTTATTATCATATAGAAGAGTAATTATGAATTTTATTTTTTTAATTAATTCTATTAAATATAAAATTTTAATAAGGGATATTTGTAATTTTTTAAATTACAAATGACAATTTATATTTTAAACAAATATTAAAAAGTGTATTTATAATTTATTTTTATTTTTTTAAAAGATCTGTAACTATATTGGGGTTGATTTCTTTCATATATTGATAAGATCCCCTAGATTTGTAACTATTTTGACATATATTAGATCTGTATGTGTGGATTTGTTTTTTTTTTTTAAATCATCATCCACTCCTACTGATGTGTTCTTCACTGCACCCATCTTCGGATTTCAGAAATAGAGAAAGAGGGCGAGAAAGAGGTAGGAAACATGAGAGAAAGATGGAGTGTTTACTGGTTAACTATTAGGTGAGTGGGTCTTCAAATTTAAGAAAAAACTTAGAAATTTAATTTGAAATCATAGGTGAGATTTATTGCTCACAACAAAGATTAATCTTTTTTTATTCCGTAAATTTTTATTATTATTTTATTTGAACTCTCTACAGCATTCCGTCCATATATTTTAAGATCAAAGCCTATCAGATAGTAGTGCTTGCAAATAACGCTTTCTGACCTTTTGCAGAGTCACCCGGCTCACTCACTTATATTCCTCCCTACAATTCATTTGATTTTGGGTTCATCCATGGCTTCTAAAAGAACCTTAGATCATTCTTCTTGTTTTCCAGCCCCAAAAAAGAGAAATGTTTCTTCTTGTTTTGTTTCTTCATCATCTTCAACACAATCTCGCTGGACCTATGACGTGTTCTTGAGTTTCAGAGGTGACGACACCCGCAAAAACTTCACCGATCATCTCTACGAGGCCTTGGTTCAAGCTGGAATTCGCACCTTCAGGGATGATGATGAACTTCCAAGAGGGCGTGAAATTTCTTCAGAGCTTCTCAAATCAATCGAAGGATCCAGGATCTCCATGGTTGTTTTCTCAAAAAACTATGCTTCTTCAAGATGGTGCCTGGATGAGCTCGTGAAGATCATTGAATGCAAGAAAACACTTGGACAATTACTTCTCCCAATATTCTATGATGTTGATCCATCTGATATACGGCACCAAACAGGGCATTTTGGAGAAGCATTTGGAAGACACCAAAAGCGTTTTGCGGATGAGATGGAGAAGGTGAAGGTGAAGGTGAGGAGGGATGCCCTCTTTGACGCTGCTAATTTATCAGGCTGGGATTTGCAAAATGTTGCAAATGGGTAACGTTTTAACATTCTTTTAATTTTTCTGCTGCTGCTGCTATCAATTTTTATCTTTAACTAGAAAATCCAATCCTTATTGTTTTTAATATTTTTTTTTTTTATAAAAAAATTCAAGTATAGTTAGTTCACTTTGTAAGCTCAAGATGTATTGAATTTTACATTTATTAAGTGCATATTGGAAGTGGGGTTTGTAAGGCTTTGTATTTTTGTGATATACACTTGGTTTACTTTTAATTTGGATCGAAATTGACAGGCATGAAGCAAAGTTCATCGGAAAAATTGTTAAAGAGGTTCTATGTGAACTGAAACATACATTCCTAAATGTTGCTGTGCACCCAGTTGGAATAGATTCTTGTGTTATACACATAAAGTCGTTGTTGAGCATTGGATCAGATGATGTTCGCATGATTGGGATATATGGCTTGGGTGGAATAGGCAAAACGACTATTGCAAAAGCTGTGTATAACCATATTTTTCTCCAATTTGAAGGGAGTTGTTTTCTTGCAAATGTTAGAGAATTTGCAGGACAACTCAACGGCCTAGTTCAATTGCAAGAACAACTTCTCTTTGAATTATTAGGGATAAAGAATCTAAAGATTGACAATGTTGATAGAGGAATGAATTTGATAAAAGAAAGGCTCTATTCTAAAAGGGTTCTCATTGTTCTTGATGATTTGGATCAATTAAATCAGTTAAATTCCTTAGCAGGAAACCGTGATTGGTTTGGTCCAGGAAGTAGAATCATCATAACAACTAGAGATGAGCACTTGTTGAAGGGACTGAAAGTTCATGAAAGATACATGGCTAAGAAATTGAATCACAAAGAGTCTCTGCAGCTTTTCAATTGGCATGCTTTTGGCGAAACCAATCCATTAGAAAATTATGCAGATCTTGCAAATGGTATAGTAAGTTATGCTAGTGGGCTGCCATTAGCTCTTGAAGTTTTGGGTTCTTATTTGTTTGGAAGAAACATGGTGGAATGGAAAAGTGCATTTGATAAGTTACAACAAATTCCTCATGAGAAAATTCAAGAAAAACTTAGGATAAGTTTTGATGCACTAGATGATAACATAAAGGATATCTTCCTTGATATTGCATGCTTTTTCATTGAAATGGACAGAGAGTATGTCATTACTATATTGAATGGTTGTGGTTTCTTCGCAGAAATTGGAATTAGTGTTTTGATTAGTAGATGTTTACTGAGAATTAGTGAAAACAATAAGTTGATGATGCATGATCTAGTTAGGGACATGGGAAGGGAGATTATTCGTGAAAAATATCCCAAGGAGCCTGAAAAACGCAGTAGATTGTGGCTTCATGAAGATGTATGCTATGTACTCCAAAAAAACAAGGTAAGAGTTGAATTTTAATTCTTTCTAGTGAGTTAGTAAGTTTTAGACTTGGAATGCTA
Organism: Camellia sinensis; assembly: GCF_004153795.1. NCBI lineage: Eukaryota > Viridiplantae > Streptophyta > Magnoliopsida > Ericales > Theaceae > Camellia > Camellia sinensis. Next base: position 2,692,817 of record NW_021024954.1, on the reverse strand, counting down.
ATTTCAGTTATTTTATAGTCTTTCTTCCTTTTAATTTTCCATTTTGTTTTTAAATATTACTATTTTAGGGAACGGAAGCAGTCGAAGGTGTGATCCTGATCCTACCCATGTTAAAGAAGATACAATGGAGTAATAAAGCATTTGCTAGGATGCCTAAGTTAAGACTGCTTCAAATAAATCATGTGCACCTCAGTGGAAATTTTGAACATCTATTTGAAGAGTTAAGGTGGCTCTGTTGGCATAACTGCCCATTGGAGTATTTACCATCCAATTTTCATCCAGAGAAACTTCTTGTTTTAGACATGCAATTCAGCAGATTTAAAACACTTCGGATAGATGGCAAGGTATGACATTCTTAGCAAATTCATTGTTGTTTGGTATTTGGATAAATTATTTAGTGGATCTTGATGAAAAAAAAAATTATATAATTTTGTATATTTTTATTGGTTTAACAGCACTTCAAGAGCTTGAAAATTCTAAATCTCGGTAATTCCAAATGCCTAACAAAAAGCCCCATCTTCTATGCACTACCGATGCTCAAGGAATTATTGCTTGAAAGTTGTACAGGTTTAATGGAGCTCCATGAATCAATTGGGCTTCTAGATAAACTTGTTCACTTGAATTTGAAAGATTGCATGAACCTCAGGTATCTTCCAGGCATTATTTGCAAGTTAAAGTCTGTTAAACATCTAAATCTCATTGGTTGTGCAAAACTAGAGGAGTTTCCAGAGCACTTGGGGCATATGGAAAGCTTAACAGAGCTTCTTGCAGATGGAACAGCTATTAAACAACTACCTTTCTCTATTGGACTACTAAAGAATCTTAGGAGCTTATCGTTGAAGGGATGTAATAGGCAATTCACAATTAAATCCTGGTTTTCTCTTATTTCATCTTGGGTTTTACCGAGAAAAAATCACGACTCCATAAGATTGTTACCATCCTCTATTTCAGGTTTGTGTTCCTTAACAAAGCTAGTTCTTTGTGATCGTAATCTGTCTGAGGGAAATTTTCCAGCTAATATTTGGAGTTTATCCTCATTGCGAACCTTGGATTTAGACAGAAACAATTTTCATAGCCTGCCATATGGCGTCAGTCATCTATCCAAGCTAGAAAACCTTTCGTTGGAAGACTGCACAAGTCTTCAATCTATCTCAAATCTTCCCCCTAATTTACTTGTCTTAGATGTTTGTGGTTGTGCATCACTTGAAAAAATATCCGATCTATCAAAATTGAAGAATCTATTCGTGAGGTTCAGTAACTTCGAATTTGAAGTTGTGCATATTCTCTTAACGGCCGTGCTTCAGGGCCCGAAAACAGGGGGCTCGAATGCCCCGTATTTCCACTTCAGGTAAAAAAAAAAAAAAAAAAGAAAAAAGAAAGAAAAAAAGAAAACAGTTTCCAAAATTAGAAATTAGGGGCATTAGGGGCAAATTTTTTAGGGCCACCAATCATTTTCCATTCTCTTAAATCGTAAGAGGGATGGAATGGAAGATCCTCACTGTTTTAAAGGTGCACAAATCATTCCCTTTGGTAGGCACAAGCTCAACAATTTACGACATCTCCATCAGGTCTCTCTCTCTCTCTCTCTCCCTCTCTCTCCCTCTCTCTCTCTCTCAAGTGCAACAATTTAACAAAAAAAAATCTCTCTAAAAATATGTGTGAAACCAATTTATTTTAGATGTAACCTATATAATACCAAAAGTGGAGGATTCCATCCAGTCTCAGATTATTTTATCGGCTATTTCGTGTATTTGTGTATTTTATTCAAAACAAAAAAATTAAATTGATCTAACAATTATAATATATTCAATTTATCAAATTTGTCACACAAAAAAAAGGTGACCATTGTGTTTTTAAAAATAAACTATATTTTTTTGATGACAAGCGCAATAAATTAAATAGGTTAGATTATCAACTTAATTTTTGTGGAAATGAAATAAATGAAGTGTCCAACAAAATGAATAATTCAGATTATAGAACAGAACCTATGGTGGATTCCATGGACCTGAACAACACCAGTGGACTAGAGAGGAGTTGCCTATTAGAGATGGAAAATAATATCTTACTCTTACTGAATTTTTCATTCAAAATTTTTTACTTGAATGATGTGGCAATAACAATTTTAAAAGTAGGATTCACTAGTTTTTTCATTGTTTTTATTAGCTACATCATAATATATTAGACGATTATATGTCACATGTTTATATCATCTTTTTATATCACCAACCTACTTGGAAAGATGTCATTTGTTTGCATTAATTTGTTAATAATCATCTTCAAATAAGAGAATTAATCATAAGAAACCATATAGACGGTGACACAAAATAATGATAAATAATCGATCATATATAGCTTTTCTCTATGACAATATGTTATTTGTTTTCATTAATTTCTTAATAATTATTTCTAAACAAATGAGCTAATTATAAATATTCATGTATATAATAATACAAAACAATGATAAAAACACATCTGACATATATAACATTTATTTTTTTCAAATATAAATAACTTTGATGAGTCTTTTAATATTAAATGATAAAATTAAAACTGGCCACTGTATTAATTTGATGCAAAAAAAAAAATTCAAACAAGATTATGGGGATACAGAATAAATAACACAACCTAATCTTAATCATACATGTCACATAAAAAGAGTGGGACTTATCATAAAAGATACAGTTTCACTCTCAAATTATTCTGCCTACATTTTATGATGTTGATTTTGTATTCGCAAATTTATTTTAGTTTTTTTTTTCCTTGTCTAGCACTCTACTAATTAGAAATTCATATGACAGCATCTTCGTGACAGGGAGTTCCCTAGGAAGTTCCTCCATCGAATAACAGGGCATTCTTTGATAGAAGCGCTAACAACGCCGCGGATATATGACTACAATTCAAGTTTCAATGTGGGAGTTGCTTTTTATAGAGCTGGGGATGAAGAAAGTTGCTCCATGGAATTAGATGATTATCCATACGCCATTATTACTGATAAAATTACTAAGAAAATTCCTAATAAAAATGATGACATCAGTTTTACTTGTACCCCAACCTTGTTCTTTGTCATCCCTGAGAGTAGTGGAGATTATGTTTGGCGAACCCATATAGAAGTTGAAGAATATATTGGGTATAAAGTTAAAGGTGGTGAGCAATTCGAGGCTTTTATCATGCCTTCACTTTCTGGAGTGGATCAATCTGGGATAAATATGTTTGTCCATCACAACAGAGGCAACACCATTACCTTCCATAGATTGAGTGGTTTATTGGAGCCTTCATATGGATACGGGAGTGATTATCCTAGTCCTCCTAGAGACGACGAAGGATAATCAAGAGGGTTGTTTTGGGAAGTAGTAGGGGTGTTCAAGAAACCGATTCACCCGACTCGAAAAATCACTTAACGGACAGTTTAGTGCAAATAAACTGTCGGCTGTTATAATAACCCTGGTCTGTAATGTGCTATTAATTATTACTTATTACGTGCTTAAAGTGAACTTCTACGTTAATTGTGGGTTTAATATGATTATTGACTGCATATTTGTTAGCTATAGAAATATCTGTTGTGAACTTTGACATAAAATGAAAATTGAGGGCCTTAATGGCGACAGAAAACGAAATTGACTAAGCCAATAGGTCCATTTGAATATTTAGAATCTTATGGTAAATTTAATTAGAATTGGATTCGGAACCAAAATAATTTGAATTAAACTGAATTAATTAACCTAAGCTAGATTAATTAACCTAATATAATCCAAATATATATAGGCAATATAAGCTTAATGAAGTCATTTTCTCATCCTCTTTTGAGCTAAATACTTGTAGAGAGGGAGTGAGATCAACCCTAGAGAGAGACAAGAGTAAAATAAAGGAAAAAGGGAGAATTTAGGAGATTAAGCTTGCAAGCCACCAAATTCAACTCTAGGTATGAATTCCACCTTCAATTCTTGAATTTAATCCAATTAGGAACTGTAATCAAGTTGAAAACTAAGAGATTGATGGAGTAATTATTGAATCAACTAGAAAATAGTGAGAAGTGGCTTAATATGGGCATGCATGCATCAATTCATCACTTTTAACGCTTGGTTATCAAAATCCATACATGCATGAAGATCATACTTGTTGATTTTGAGAATATTCCATGAATTCTACTCAATTGTTCATATTTAGACTTTTTTGGGACCATTGAAGTAGACTTCCTTGCATGCATAATTTCATTTTGAAGTTTTGAACTTGATATTAAAGAATTAACAAGGTTTTAAGCTTTGATTTTGCAAATTGATCTTAAATTCATGATTTTGAATAGTTTCTCAGTATTTTTCTAAGTTAAGAATGAGCCATGCAAGTTTAT
>NW_021024954.1:2663658-2685647 GCF_004153795.1 Camellia sinensis | reverse complement strand
AATTTGGGAACCAAATGTTTTAAACCTCAAAACTCCATTTTGGAAATTCTAGGATTCTGTCTACTGCTCAAGGACGAACAATTGGTCGCGCTCGTAGGTGGCATTTGCCATGCTCCAGTAATTTTTCCAAAGCATTTGCAGTTGCTCAAGCGACCAAAAAGTTGTGCTCGAGACGAACTCCACCTTTTGCATAGCAACATGGTCAGAGTGGACCCAAAAAGTGCCTCGAAGCCTGGATTTCGAGCATCCAGAAGTTTTGCAGAGGTTTTGGCAGACAAGCTCGAGCACATCTAAAGTTGCATTCAAGCAAACTGCCCTTTTTTAGCCATTTTTGGCAATGCTTTCCAAATGCATATTTTCATCCCATATCCCCCACAGGCATTCTTAAGCCAATTGTTTTAAGACAATGTAACGAGGAAATGAGTTTAGAAACACATTAGAAGATTATATTAAAATAAAACATAGTAGGGTTTCCTTAATATTTCTTAGAGAAAATAAAGTTAAGGTAACAAAATATGAGCATGCTTGATTGATAGGATTAGAATATGGGATTGAGATTATTAATCCGTAGGCCCAATAATCATGTGCTTGTTTTGAAATTTTGTTTCAGAATTATTAATCCAATGAATAATTAATCCAACAAATTTGTAAGATTATTAGTAATGGGGTAGGGGTGAGTGAGATTATATATCCTGAGTTGGGAAATAAAATAAAATAAAAACTCTTTTACCCTTGACTAAAAATTAAAACACTTATTATTTTTATATAATTTTATATTTTAGAAGGCTAAAAATAATTTTTAAAAATTTAAAATATTTTTTGATATTTATTTTATCAAATTAGTTTATATTTTCAAAAACAAAAATTAAAAAACAAATCAATCATAGCTTTGTATTTTGTATTTTTATTTTTCTTTTATTTATTTATTTATAATTTTTTTTTCAAAACGACATTTATGAAGATTGTGAAGAAACATTGATAGAGGGTAAGAAAAAAAAAAACATAAATATAGTTAGCTCATACTAGTAGTAAGGCTTGAATCCCATTACCTTTATGCCTTGTTCTAAAAAAAATCTATTTAACATTTTTCGATTTCATATTATATCATTTTATATATTTTAAAAAAAATTGAAAAAAATATTTCCTTATAAAATGACACCACTATATCATTCTAGCAACGTATTATATATATAAATATGTATATTTTTTTGTTGTAAAAATAGCTTTTTCCGTCTACTACTTACAGGCTCCGACATTAATATGGTCCCTTAGGGGACTCATCCTTTTGATCTAACCTGACAATGACATTGCAACTGAATTTTTACATTAAATTGAAAGCCCCTATATCTATATATATTGTCTACGTAGACTTTGTATTATATTATGTAACCAATTTGATGTACCTTAAGTTTGCCGGTTGTTTCCCAGACTAGACCCCTCTTTTTGTAAAATTTCTAAATAAAGAAATCGATCACAAAATAAAATATAATTCTTTCATAAAGATAAATTTTATTTTTTTGTGAATTTTATGTAAGATAATTATGTTTTGTTCTGAAATTGATTTATGTACAAATATAGTAATTGAGATTAAGGAAGATTTTGTTTATTAGAGCATGAGCAATGAGGACATGAAGTAGCAGCTTCATTGGGAATTTTTTTTACTTTTAAATTTATTTATGGAAGTGTCATGTTGACAATATTACACACCTCCATACAAGACATTGCCCTAGTTTTTGTAGCAAATTGCTTGATTCACCCCAAGCATTGCCCTAAGTTTTAATTTCAATCATATTTCAATAACAATGCCCTAATTTTCAGCATTTCCTAACTGATTTCTGTGTGTTTTCACATATATATATATGTGTGTATGTATGTGTGTGTGTGCGTGCGCGCTCGTGCAAGGTTGCTACAAATCTCTCTTAATTTTTTTTTAATTTTTCTATTTCTTCACTCTTTTCCAGATCGAAATATCTATGCATATGTATGTATAGATTAGAGTTTGAAAGAGAAAAAGGTAAGGTCACTAGATTTGTCCAACTTGTTTGCCCAACTGAAATCCGACTGCCAAAATCGGTTTCGAAGTGTGTGGTTTCGAACAATAATGCAGTCGAAAGCGGATGAAGAAATCTCTAACCCGACAGAGGCAGTTCGGATGACGAGTCCATGACAAATCCGAGCCAACTCAACCCATGAACACCCCTGGGAAGTAGGTTAAGATGTGACTTAGAATATGCTACAAGGCCAAAAATTAACTTTTAATCAAGTTCCTAAATTAGTGGGGTCATCTCACATTACAAGTACATTGCAAATGGATATTTCATGTACCATTGCAATGGATTCCATAGGAGCCTAAGAATGACATTTTATTCTATTTCATCCCATTCTAATTAATCATTATTCCCTATGAAATTGATCCAACACTTAATCACCTTGTTTTGTTTTGTTTGATTAATTTTTTAGAAATTGAGTTTTTTATATTTCGTATTTTTTTAATGATTTTAAAAAATATTTTAAGTAACTTTTTAGTTTCTAAATGTACATAACTTAGATGCACCTAAAAAGTAAAATATTTATGAAAACATATTTTAAAAATTCAATAAATACATTAGAATATAAAAATATATTGAATTATTATTATTATTATTATTTTGTTTTTGTATTTTTTTTTAAAGATTTTTTTATAAATATTATAATTTTAAAGTGTATCTAGGTTATGTACATCTAAAAAAATAAAAAATAAAAATCTTAAAATATTAAAAATTTTGACTAAAAAAAAATACAAAAAATAAATAACTCAATTTTTTAAAAAGTGAGTTCGATTTTCTGAAACCCAAACAAGGTGATTGGTACTTTGGCTGTTTTGAGAATTTGACTATTTTAGTCGGCTTTTTAACTTTTTGATTATTTTACGAGATAGAAAAAAATTTGTTTGGGATAATTTGTGAATTTTTTTATAATTAAGTAACTGATTATGAGAGAAAAATAATAATTAATTAATATATAAGATGTAATATTTTATCATATTAACTATTTTAATTTTTTTTATTATATATCTTTATTGTGCAGGTAACTTTAGCAACTAACCCTGTCCAACTATAAGAATTTGTTTGATATTTGAGTTGAAATTAATCCCTTATTTTAGGTTGTCCTGTTTATGATTTTAAGCCCAAGTGACCCATACGAGCCTCAGATGGGCCATGGGCCTGTCATTTTTAGAGTCTAGCTGTTTGTTTTTCTTGTCGGGAAAAGTTATGTATGTATCCTATTATAAAATGTCTAATTTTATTACAAAATTTATAATATTAATTACAAATGCATAATTTCAGTACAAATTAGCATAATAAAAAGTATCATAATTAAGTCACAAATTTTTGTAACATTAAACACAAAAGTTTAGACATTTTATTATGCCAATTTGTAATGAGTTTACGTATTTTATGATTGTTATGAAATTTTGTAATAAAATTACATATTTTTGTGATAAGGTGCATATGGTATGCACTCCCATAGGATTTCCCTTCTTGTAATATTATATATTTAGTTTGGAAAATATCTGAGACCCTTAATAAACTTCCACAATTTCACCTCATATATGTTCAACTTTTGATTTGTTACATATTTAATTATTTAAAATTTTGCTTTCTTGCCATGTCATTAGAGGTAGAATTAAGGGTGATGAAATGGAAAAATATAACAAAACTCTAATTTTAATCCACAAAGTACTTTTTATTGTTTTCATTTTGCTGAGGTATTTACCCTTTGAAATGGAAAAATATAGCAAAACTCTAATTTTAATCCACAAAGTCCTACTTTTCAATTGTTTTCATTTTGCAGTGGTATTTACCCTTTGGGAAATGAGTTCGGATCTCCTCATTGAGAATCCTACTTCATCTCCTCCTTGCAATGGCTGAGATTAGCCATTGCATATCCAACAGCTATAAATAAAATAAAAAAAATATGAAAGTTTTTTACTGAAATTTTCCCACCCGTTGCTATACATACACATAGGTTATACATTTGAATCACTCTCACTCAGCCTCACACTCACCCTTTCTCTAACATCGGAGCCAGCCTCACCGGCGACGGCGACCCACTCCCGACGACGATCCACTCCCGACGACGATGAACCCTAAACCCAACCGACCGCTCCAGCCCTCATTTTCTTTGCTTCACGAACCATAGCTCCACCGCGACCGTGACCACCATATGCATTAGCGAAGAAATTTGTTGAGGAGAAGATGGGTTCTCAAACATTGAATTAAAAGGTTAGGGTTGTGATGGACAAAATAGATTTGGAATTTTAAAATTATGGCTTTGATTAGGGATTCGAACTGGCAAAAATTATGGCTTTGATTTGGGTGTTATTGACTTGATATTTGTAGAGCTATGACCTTCTGAATTAGTTCCCATCTCAGATTAGTTTGTTGTGTTTTATTTTCTAATTTTACCTTCCATCTCAAATTACTTGTCATTTGGTTTCTAAACTTCTAAAAGAAGATGAAACAAAAGAGATAAATATTTGACATGTGGGCAACATGGACATTGACATGATTCTCAGCCCCTCTCCTCTAGGAATATGATATTCAAATGCTATGTTCATATATTTGTTTGCTTGTGAAAAGAAAATGACTGAAAAAATTGTCTATGAGACTTTACAAATCATTTATTTTCTCATGAATGTTGATCCTGCTTCAAACACAAGCATAACACAACTTGATAATGTGAATCTGTTTTGGGAGTTTATCTGGTTGAGTTTTATTTGTGTTGCACCAGAAATGGTAGTGATTTCAGTTGATTCTGTCTGGTCTGTTCCATTTGATTGCTTTATCTCTTTGTTTTATGATTATCTAGTATACAAAATGGACTGCGGCATTGATGCTATTGCTGATCTGTATGGTATATAACATTGTGATTACCTATCTGAGAGGGTAATTTGTATAGCCAAATTGGGCCGAGCTAGGAAGCATTATTCCTGAATATTGGGCCGCACTAAGAGCCGGGCTATGGGCCGAAATAGGGGCTGATAGCTCAGTCTTGGGCCAGGTTGGTCAGCTGTGACACTGAGGCTTGGACCTAGCTGTTTAAAGGAAGTTGTATAGCAAATCGAGGTAACACCAATGACGAGGGCCGAGCTATGTATTGCTCGGCAGGGTGGATTCGATAGATCAGCTTCCGATCACACTGTCCGAATGGCAGGGGGTCGAGATAAGGCAACTCGGTCAGGAATGTATAACCGAGCATGAAGGAATGGCCATCTTACTTGGCTTGCAGTGATGAGGGTGTTTTAAGGATAAACAGCATCCTTGGGCATGAGACTCCTAGGAGGACTCTGCTAAGGAGAGTAGAGTCCTACTAGGATTGTGCAAACCATCTCACTTGGTTGGTAGTGAGTAGGGTGTGTGATTCCTAGGAGGACTCCTATAAGAAGAGTTTGAATCCTACTAGGATTGTGCCAGGCAGAGTCTATAAAAGCTCATAGTAGGATCTATGTACAGGTATCCCAATTCTTACTCTAGAATACATAGAGCTTATTGTCTATTGTTTATTTGCTGACTTAGGCATCGGAGGGGTTTCTGGCACACATCTGCCGGCTAGCTCATGTTTGTGTTTTCAGGAAGTAAAGCAACGACATTTGGAAGAGCGCAAACTTGATCAATAGGATCATACGAGAAGAATTATTTCGTGCTCGTACAATTGGCGCCGTCTGTGGAAAAACTGCAGAACAAAACCTTATGACTCAAGTTCTTCTCTCTAATAGAAATCAATGGTGCACGATGAAGACTTACCACATTCTGCTATTGATGGGCAGACCTCGGAAGGGAGCGCAAGGCACGAAGGCTTGCCTTATGAACCATCCATGGCGGAATTAGATCCCCAGCGACGGAATCCACGAAGAGAGGCATGAGAAAGACAGGGCTCAAGTCTACACCGCTCTCAAAGCCCTAATAGACAGAGGTGAATGATGGATCCTCAGGTTCTAGAAGATCGCGTAAGGGAGCAAGACGAAGTAATAAGAAGAATGTCGACTGACATGGAGACTATGAAATGCTAGATAAAAGGTGAAGGGGTGGCAACAAAAGAGGGGCACAAAGGTAGCACGCGCTCTTACCACTCAGAAGATGGTGACAGGCAAGTCACACCGTCACAAACTGAAAGTAGAAGCCTCCGGACAGGCAATACATAATCAAGGATTTCCAAGACTCGTGACTCTAGGTCTGAGAGAACGAGGACTGAAAGGTCTTATACGGAGGAAAGTAGTTATCGGCCCTCGCATTCGCACTAAACGACATCTAGGCACACAGAGTTGCCTAGGTCGGTAGACTTGCGAACGATGCTAGAGAAAAGGGCTTAAAGGAGAGAAGACACTCAGGCTCGCGACCCTCACAGAGTTTCTACACTACAACAGTTGGCTCCTAGGACACATAGGAGTGTCGAGGTTGGAATACCAGTACCACGCTTTGCCTACGAACCAACAGACAAAGTGTTAGCAAGATTACAAAGCTCGCCATTCATTTCGAAAATAGAGGATGCACAATTACCCTCAGGCTTCCACCAGCCCAAATTCAGTACTTATGAGGGGAAGTCAAACCCTTACATGCACTTGAGCCACTTTCATCAGGTTATGGCTATATATTGGTGAAACGAGGCTCTAATGTGTATCATGTTTCCTTCTAGCCTTGTCAACCTGGGTTTAACGTGGTTTGAAAGGTTGCCAGAAAGTAGCATAGCTTCATGGGTACAACTAGCAAAAGCGTTTGTTACCAGGTTTAAAATAAACACCAAGACACCGGTGGAGATAAACCAGCTGTTCTCCATCGACATGGGCGAGAAAAAACACTAAAATCTTACAACAATCGATATTGGAAGACTTTTAATCAGATTGGAAATTGCCTCGCAAACCTAGCTATTGCATAGTACAAGTGGGGTCTGCCAGTGGGTCATAGGTTGAGGGATTCAATGACAATGACGCCGCCTCTTACTATAGAAGCCCTGATGGAGAGAGTGCACCAACACATCTTGGTAGAGGAAGATGGGATGCGCACCAAGGAAGAGTTCGATACAAACAGTGATGTCGGACAGAACACCTTCGACAAAAGTTAGCACGGTTGACAAAAAGGACCAACTAAGTAAAAAATCTTTGCCCAACTGGGGGCAAAGTGCGTTGGCAGGTTTGACCAACTCTTTCTAACAAGTCTTTGCCCGACTGGGGGGGCAATAAAAACGGTTGGCAAGCTTGACCAACATTTTTTTCATTCTTTAGCCAAGATAAGGATCTAGACTTCAGAAGGTTGGCAGGTTTGACCAACATCTAGTCCATCAGTCGAGATAAAGATCTAGGTTGACGAAAGTTTGGCAGGTTGAGCCAAACATATCATGTTCTTTAGCCAAGATAAGGATCAAGACTGAAGAAGGTTAGCAGGTTTGACCAACATCTAGTCCATCAGCCGAGATAAGGATCTAGGCTGACGGAAGTTTGGCAGGTTGGGCCAAACATATCCTGTTCTTCAGCCAAGATAAGGATCAAGACTGAAGAAGGTTAGCAGCTTTGACCAACATTTAGTCCATCAGCCGAGATAAGGATCTAGGCTGACGAAAATTTGGCAGGTTGGGCCAAACATATCCTGTTCTTCAACCAAGATAAGGATCAAGGCTGAAGAAGGTTAGCAGGTTTGACTAATACTTTTTCTTCCTCTAGCCGAGATAAGGATCTACGCTCAGGAAGGTTGGCAGGTTTGACCAACACTTTTCATTCTTCAACCGAGATAAGGACCTAGGCTCAAGAAGGTTGGCAAGTTTGACTAACACTTTTTTCATTCTTTAACCGAGATAAGGATCACAGCTCAAGGAGGTTGGCAGGTTTGACCAACAAATTTTTGTATTCCTAGATTGAGATGGTTATCTCGGCCAAAGTAGGTTGGCAGGGTTAGTGTAAATCGTGTTAGTCTGCCCAGCGAGATACAGAAAGAACAACTCGCCGTACGATTGTAAACTCGAAGGATATATACGTTGAAGGCAAAAAAGCAGGGCTATTCAAATTTTTGGCATGACGGCTGTAACATGAAAACGGGGCTAATGGGGGCACACCACCTGTCCTAGAGGTAATGTCGTATCAGGCATACCAGATTAGTGGAATGACGTGCTGAGCAACTGACAAGACTTGTTGGGACTGAACGAGTTGTGAGACCAAACAACTTCTCTAGTTCGGCAGAGTTGAGCATTTTCAGCTCAGCTAGAGAAAAGTAATCCCAATCATGCTTCGTAGATGGAATTATGGGGCAATTGAGAGGGTAATTTGTATAACCAAATTGGGCCGAGCTAGGAAGCATTATTCTTGAATATTAGGCCACACTAAGAGCTAGGCTATGGGCCGAAATAGGGGCTGATAACTCGGTCTTGGGCCAGGCTGGTCAGCTGTGACACTAAGGCTTGGACCTAGCTGCTTAAAGGAAGTTCTATAGCAAACCGAGGTAACACCAATGACGAGGGCCGAGCTATGTATAGCTCGGCAGGGTGGTTTCGATAGATCAGCTTTCGATCACATGGTCCGAATGGCAGGGGACCAAGATAAGGCAGCTCGGTCAGGAATGTATAACCGAGCATGAGGGAGTGGCCATCTCACTTGGCTTGTAGTGATGAGGGTGTTTTAAGGATAAACATCATCCTTGGGCATGAGACTCCTAGGAGGACTTTACTAAGGAGAGTAGAGTCCTACTAGGATTGTACAAACCATCTCACTTGGTTAGTAGTGAGTAGGGTGTGTGATTCCTAGGAGGACTTCTATAAGGAGAGTTGGAATTCTACTAGGATTGTGCCAGGCAGAGTCTATAAAAGCTCATAGCATGACCTATGTATAGGTATCCCAATTCTTAGTCTAGAATACATAGAGCTTATTGTCTATTGTCTATTTGCTGACTTAGGCATCGGAGGAGTTTCTGGCACACACCCGCTGGCTAGCTCATATTTGTGTTTTTAGGAAGTAAAGCAACGACATTTGGAGGAGCGCAAACTTGATCAACAGGATCATACGAGAAGAATTATTTTGTACTCGTACACTGTTTATTTTGTTTCTTCTACTTCTGTGCTGCTCTTCTGAGTCTGCAGAGCTTGTTTCTGTCCTGGGATACATTGTTGATCTGTTCTTAGCTGTTCCGTCTTATTTATTACTTTGTCTCTTTATTTTGTTGATCTGAGGGTGATACTTTGTTGGTCTGCCTATTAATTGTTGGTATGCCTATCATTGTTCTGTCTATTAATTGGTATTCTTTGTTGGTCTGCTGATATGATATACTCAGCTGGTATGCTATGCTGCAGAACTGATAGTTAGTTATGGTGGTCAGCAGACCAACAATGCAATGTTTTGGTTCTATTTTGTGTTGTTGCGATGACTTTGGGTGTGTCTGCCTCTTGGTTGCTTAGTTATGCTATGATTAGTTATGTTGTGCTATTGTTTGTTGAGCTTGCATCTTGACTGAGGGTGATGGTTAGTTATGGTTATGTTTTGTGCTACTGTCTGAGTCTGATGCTGGTTTTGTTTTGTGCTACTGTCTAAGTCTGATGTTAGTTATGCTTGGTACTGCTGTGATGGAATCGGGTGTTTTTGTGCTGTTGTCTAAGTCTGATGTTGGTTATGTTTGTTGCTGCTGTGATGGAATCTAATCTTGACATGATTCTCTATCCCTCTCCTCTGAAAATTGTGGTGTTATAAAAATTTTATAATTTAGGACCATCCACATAGATAGATGAAGAAGTAACTTCTCATGTATGCAGATTTAAAAATAGTTTCTTCTTCTAATAATAGTAACATAAGATTACAACCGAGACTGTGCAATTATGGAAGAACCGCTGTCATATATATTGTAAGAACCAATGAGAATGGAATTTATTTATCAAGCATTTCTATGCAATTGATGTAACATATGGCCAGCCCCATTTTTCTTTCACCACAAAAGTCAATTTCCACCAATTGTTATCATGCGCATCATATTTATCAAGCATTTCAGCCCACTCTAACTTCCATTGATTTTCATCTTCAATGTCAAAACAGGAATTTATTTAATACACCTTTTACCCCCTTATCTTGGAACAAACAATTGACATGTTTTAATGCATTTTGCATCAAATGCCAAGTACATAATCGGTGACTCGTGTCAGGCATAACAATGGGCATGGCTTTAGCCATTGCAGCATCTTGATCCGTAAACAAAGTTTTGGGTGCCTTTCTTGACATAGCCTCTAGAAAATTTTGAAACAACCATGCAAACAAATTGGCGGTCTCATCATACAACAAGGCTGCACCAAATATAACTGTTTCCCTATGTTGGTTGAATCCCACAAAAGCTGCAATGGGTCTATGTTCTTTGTTTAACTTGTAAATCGTATCAAATGTGACAACATCACCAAATTGGACATAATCCATGATCATTTGTGCATCAGCCCAAAACATATTCGTTGTTTGCTCCTCATTATCCAACTGAAAAGAATAAAAAAAAAGAAGGATTCTGCAAAGATTTTTCTTTAAAGTATTGTAACACATTGCCTACTTTCCCATATGTTAAACTTTGTTGTCTTTTTGTTCTCAAATAATTTTTTTGATCTAATTTCGTAAACCCAAGACATTGTCACCCACTAGCTTCCCTACCCATGAGTTCAAAAGATTGGCCTAAATGAAGACCAGATGCCGCCAAATCTAACTCAATTGCTTGGGTAGCCGATTTCTTTCTTTGTGACGGCAACATATGGGCACACTCAGGTGATACAATATTGTGGTTGTGTTTTTCGTTGAAATCAGTCACAACAAATTTCCTAATACCCTCATCTAATTTCACATAAAGTTGAGCCTCACAACCAATCCTAGTTTTAGCTCTAGGGTTTTTTGCTAATGGGTCTCGCTTGTCAACCTTCCAAAATCCCTCCTTGTTGCAAACCAAAAGTCGACAAATAAGTTGGCTAGTGAACTTGTTCTTCCTACAATAATTTATTCTTATGCTAAACCCCATTCTTTCTCCATATGTATTATAAAAATCATACGCACATTGTTCAGAATCAAATGTCATTCCCTGTTTTGGCTTCCAAGCACAATCATTCTCAAGTTCCATATCCATATCAAAATGCAACTGAAAACCCATATAAATAAAATCTTAGCTACATAAATTACAATATTTGTCACATTTGAATTCAAATATTTGTATGTATATATAATGGGAGGACTCATCATAAGGTGTGCTTAGCATTAAATATGGATATGACCAACACTCTGTTTTATCTACTTGTTTGTTTTATATAGCTTTACATAGATACCATGTGTTCTTTTGTTGAATTCTTAAGCCTTCACACTTTTGTTTTAGTCAATGGTGGTTTGTGGGTATTGTATAAAACTTGTTTTGAAGAAAAAGAACCCAGTTACCCAAATTTAGTAAGGTTTGCCTTTTTGTGATTTTCATTCAAATTTTGGTTGTAGCAACATCTACCAATTCAATTTATGGTAAGCTTGCTTTTTGAGTTGTTAGAAATTTGTATTTATTTGTCTATTCCAATGTTAAATTGAATATCACATACAAAAAAAACAAAAGGTTTAAGGCCTGTTTGATTGTGTTTTCATTTTCTATATTCTGTTTTCATTTGGCAATGATTTACTGTGTTTTTCACGCTTCTATGTCCTTAGTATGCTGGTAGTATTTCATTTCTATTTTGATGCTCTATTTGTTTTATAAATAACTTTTTCTTGATTTATAGTTTGTTAAAAACCCATGAAGCCATCATTAAATTTAGTTATGCAAGACCACAAATTTCGGTTTATAAATTGCAATTTGTTAATTACACTTTATAAATTGCTTCTATTTTTTTTTCAATTCCAGACACAAAAAATAATTCTAGACACAAAAAAATATTCCAGAGAGAAAAACTTATAGACTAATTTCAGTTTGAAAAAATTCCAAACACAAAAAATGTAGTTCCATCTACTGACATCAAGCTCAAATAATGAAGAGAGGGTAGATAGAATGAAAAAGACTAACCTTTGGTTTGCGAAGTGAAGGTAGATAGAATGAGGGCAAAGCAAAGGGTTCGGTTTGGGGAGTGGGTCGCTGTAGAGAGGATCTGTCGGTGCGACGACTTCGGTGAGGTGGAGGAAAAGAATGTGACGGCTCTGGTTTGCCAAGCAGACAGAATCTGTTTCGGGTCAACAGTGGGTCACCGTTGTCAGATCTACAACGATGTCGAGAGTGGGTTGCCGCTGGTATTAGGTCGCTGGTGAGAGTGGGTTCGACGGAGAAGAAGAGGTAAGTGTGAGGCTATGTGAGAAAGAGTGCACATCAAATATGTATAACCTATGTATAAGCTCTTTTTTGTTTTGGGCGGGAAACTAAAATTTCAATTTCATTTTTTTTTTTTTAATGGTCGTTGGATGTGCAACGGCTAATCTCAGCCGTTGCAAGGAGGAGATAAAGTAGGATTCTCAAGGAGGGGATCCGAACTCTTGGGGAACAGCTACAGTTCGCAAATTTGGTTTTGAGGTACCATTCATGAAATTAATTACTAGCCATTAGATGTACTCTTTCAATCTGGGCCATCCATTCAAAACCTTTATAATCAGTTCTAGCCTATAAAAAATCAAACAGAATTAATTGAAAACTACGGTAACTACACGTGGTAATTATAATGCTTCTACTTTTTTTTCTAAATAAGGATAAGTTAATTTATGTAATAATCCTACGTTTTGGGAGAAAAAGAACAGTGGCAATTAATTGATTACTTTTTTTAGATTGGATTAATATAAGATATTATAATAAACCCTAATGAATTATAAGTAGAAATATAATAAATAGTAAGTAGAATCAAAATAAATGGCAAGTATTGTATTTATAAATGAGAAGTATTCAATGTAACTCTACTTACTATTCAATCATATTTCACTTATTATTGAATGATAATTAAGATGAAAATGACTTATAAGGAGAATGAGTGATAAGTAGGTTAAAACTAAATTATAAGTAGATTTAGAATGAATGGTTATACAAAAAAGTAAAAATGATAAAATATTAAGTGATAAGTAGTGTTACAATGAATGGTAAGTAAAATTAGAAAATATTTGGTTTAGTAAAAATGCACCCTATCACAAAATGTGTAATTTTACCATAAAATTTCGTAACATCAATTACAAAATGTGTAACCTCGCTACAAATTGGCTTATTACAAACTTTACTTACTACTCAATCATACTCCACTTACTATTTAATCAAACCCCACTTACTACTTAATGAGTTTCCACTTACTATTTCATTACACTTCACTAACTACTCAATTTTGATTTCATTTACTACTCAATGAGCTTCCACTTGCTACTTCACTATACTTCACTTATTACTCAATAAGCTTCCACTTACTACTTCACTAAACTCCACTTACTACTCAATGAATTTCTACTTACTATTTCGTTACACTTCATTTAATAGTCAATTTTGGTCGTGACAATGCCATCATAACAATTATGTGTTCATAGAAAACCATTATGTTGTTATGAATATGGTGAGTAAAATCATAATGAATAGTTACTATTGTGTTAGTGAATGGTAATCATTATCTCAATAAATTGTATGTATTGTTAATGTCCTTCTTTTGAGCAAACCAATCTCCTCGATATAACCTTATTACTCTTGTCCTTATACAATAGATCTTTTTGAATACTAAAACCTTTCACTTTTGCATACATATTATATAAATTTTCTCAATTTTCTACCAAATCAAATGTTATTTCAAACACATCTTTTTTAGTTAATTGATCCATACGCTTAAGAGAGATCATCGGAACTAACGATATTCTTTTGATTGCCAATGTTGTACTCACCAGTGTCAATATCATCCTCATCATCATCATCCCAATATTGTCTTCCATCTGTGCTAAGTATAATAAAATTAATTAGATCAAACCAAATGGTAAATGATATTACAATTAGTTAATGAGACTCCACTTATCATTAGACTTCACCTACTACTCAATTAAATTGTACTTATTACTTAATGAGCTTCTACTTACTACTTCATTAGATTTTACTTACTACTCAATTAAAATTTCACTTACTACTTAAGTAGTAAGTGAAAACTCATTAAGTAGTAAGTGCAGTCTACTGAACTAGTAAATGGAAGCTCATTGAGTAGTAAGTGAATTGTAATGAAGTAATAAGTGGAAACTCATTAGGTAGTTAGTGGGGTCTAGTGAAATAGTAAATGGAATGTCATTGAGTAGTAAATAGAGTCTACTGAAGTAGTAAGTGAAAATTCATTGAGTAGTAAGTGAAACCAAAATTGAGTAGTAAGTGAAGTGTAATGAAATAATAATTGGAAACTCATAGGTAAAGTCTACTGAAGTAGCAAATGAAAGCTCATTGAGTAGTAAGTGAAATCAAAATGGAGCAATAAGTGAAGTGTAATGAAATTATTAGTGAAAACTCATTGAATAGTAAGTGGAGTCTAATGTAAGTGAAATCAAAATTGAGTAGTAAGTGAAGGGTAATGAAATAGTAAGTGAAAACTTATTGAGTAGTAAGTGAGTCTAGTGAAATAGTAAGTGGAAACTTATTGAGCAGTAAGTAGAGTTTGTGAACTAGTAAGTGGAAACTTATTGAGTAGTAAGTATACTCTAGTGAAATAGTAAGTGGAAGTTCATTGAGTAGTAAGTGGAGTATAGTGAACACTTGTGACTTCATTACATTTAGTTACTACTTAATCAAACTCTACTATTCACTTAATTAAACATGACTTGTCAATCAATAAGACACCACTTCAATAGACTTAAGTTACTAATCAATGAAATTATACTTATTTCATTAAACTTGACTTAAAATTTTGAAACTCCACTTTTTCTTTAACTCAATGAAATGATTTTCCAACAAAAAAATTAAAATTTATAAATTTAAAATATCACATAATGTTAAAATAAAAGAGAGAGAGAGACATAGATAAATTATTAATTGGAAATTGTCTTCAATTTGTAAAATCTAAATCACTCTCTTTCACTTATTCTTTGTGAAAAAATATGAAAAAAAAAACAATCTCGTTCATTATGTATGCGAATGAATTGAGAGTTCTTCTATATTTTTCTAATTAACTATATTCTTATATAGCAATTAATGTTTTCAAGTGTAGTTGGTAAAAGAAAGAAATTACTGCACGTGTATTCATTTATAACCATTAAAATATATTAACAAATGAGAGTTCTTTCTAAGCTATTTTATTTTCAATTTATGCTTTACAATATTTTAGATATTAAAAAATATTACGAAGAAAAAAATATTTCATTATGGATATTAAATTGATTAAAAAAAATATGCATTTATAAAAGTTTCTAAAAGATTTTTTGAGGAGTTGTAGGTAAAAAAAAATAAAAATAAAATAAAACTAACTATTTTAAATTAATGTTTTTAAAAATAATTTTAAATAACTTACAATTCAAAAATATTTTGTTTATAATTTTTTTATTTTTTATTTATTTTTAATATTATATCTAAAATTAATTTTTCACAATAATGACTATTTTAAAATAATTAGTAAATTTTAAGAAATTTTAATAAATTAACATTTAAATACCATTTTTACTTTTTTCAAATCATAACAATACAAAATATGGAGGGAAAATAGTTAAATATCAATAGTTCTACGTATTTAAAATTAATTTAAAATGCAAAAAAGGGAACAATTTTCAAAAAAATGAAAGTGACCTGTTTAGTAGGTGATATTTTAAATAGTAAGCTTATTCATAACAAATAGTAAGTGAGCAAATAGTAAATAGTGAGTATGTTTGTAGTAAATGGTAAGTTAGCATCACTTTTTTAATTTCAAAATTAACTAAAACTACTCTACTTTTTAGAAAATCACCTTACTTTTTCTACCTGGTTTTACTATTTACTCATCCAATGGTTAGCGTTCATCCTATCTAAATCTAATGGTCCATATCTTTTTATGTACCATACATGAAAACCACTTTCATGTATTGTGCTCAAGGTGCGCACATCAAATGTGTTGATTGGCGTGTGGTGGAACACATGTTGTGGGTGGTTTTGAGAAGATGGTTAAAAACGGACTTTTTAATTTTTTTTGACTTTTTTTACTGTTTCATGTGAGAGGTGATGTGATCAAAAATGAGTTAAAAGTTGGCTTTTGACTTTTTTAGTGTGTTGCCAAAACAACCCACAGTTTGCATTATATTTCATTTTGTTTTTTTTTGCAATTAAAACTTTCTTTTTTTTTAGATAGGGCGATTAAAACCTTAAAATGTTATAATTTGTAATTTATACATCTAGTCTTTTATAAATTTTAGGATTAATTAAAAAATACATCTCTTGAGATTTGTTTTAAATAAAAATTGTCTCCTATAGTTTGAAAAATTACATATATTTCTTTGTCAAAATTTTTTATTTAACAAAATTAACTGAAAAAATAAAATTCTTAACTACTTTGATATACAATAATAAAATGATTTTTTTTTTTTATCCAACTCTATCACTAAAGGTTCTTAATAGTATAAGGACACAAAACAGAAGACTGAGCAAGATTGTGCTATCTAGTCCGGAGTTTTTTTAAGACAAAAGAGTCAAGGGATTGAGGAATCCATAAGTTCGGATTGATTTTTATCCTTCTATATGTTGTCGAACACGTATCTAATCATATCCAAGCGTCTTAATAGGTAGGTTTTGGATATCAGAGTTGGGTCGGATGGGATACTCAAGATGGGAGACTTGGTCAAATATTAGTTATAGAAATAGCCTGATTATATATTCTTTGCTAATAAAATGGCTACTTGTTTAGCTTGTTTATTTGGTTTTTAAGTACTTTCTTCTTTTCTTCCCAAGTCGCTTTCCATCCCAATCAAAAGCTATTGGCTTTGTTCACCTTAGGGTGAGACCTGCCCTTGCTTTCCTTTCCATCGTAGCTTCATGGGTATTGCCCCGTTCCCTAATCAGATGTTTAGATGTGAGCTATACTCCGCGAGGAGCAAACTGGGCTAATGGAACAAGTTAGTAAAGTTGCTAATCTCTTCCAAGAGAGATTCTAACGGAATTATAGAAAAAAATATAATATTTCTAACTACTCTCCTATATACAATAATAAAATTACAAGAATTGTTTATTGAAATATATTTCTAACATCATTAAAAATTGTTAATTGACTTAACGAATACGACATTTTTTTCGCCAAAATAGACCATCTATTTTCTTCAAGACAATAAATAAATAAATTGCATTTATCAAATTAACCTAATTTTGTTCATGAATACGCAAAAGATCTTATAAAATAAACAATTTGAATTATTTAAAAAAAAAAATGAACCCAACACGTCCAGTCGACATCCTCTAATTTAAATTTAGACTGAGAGAGAAGAAGGAACATGTTTTCCTTCACTTTCCTATATCTCATTAATCCATCTTAAAACTTTATTTAAATCATAAATTTGAGTATAGATTTAACTTAAAAATTGATTCAAACACTACTTAAAAGTAGGGGTGCTCACGGTTTGATTGCGGCCGAAAAACCTCTAATTCGTCATCCGTCCGCTGCATTGGCGGATTGGAAAAAATCAATCTGCATCTGTCCGCCAGATTAACGAATACGGATTGAGCGGATTGACTAATGGATGCAAATCGGTTTGCCGGTTTAAACTTTTATAAATTTTAAACATAATACAACTTGTCAACATTTTTTTTTTTTTTTATAACAATCCAACTCAACATTATTAAGTAAATTATCAAATACCAATAATAAATACATAATAAAATCATGCATTATCAAAACTACTTCATTACTTTTTTTTATTGAAAACTAATTAATTTGATTTTTAAAAAAATGACAAAATTAAGCCTTATATTTTCCATATAAAAATACCAAATATCAACACTTACCATTTGATAAAAGAATTTCAAATTAAAAACAAATTGAAAACAGAACAGAATATTTAAACTATTTTTCAATTGAAAATACAAATAGAATATCTAAACAAATTGAAAACACAAAGTCTTACAAATTACTAAGGGTGCTCGCAGTTTGACAGTTTGGTTGTAGCCAAAGAAACTTCAAATCCGTTATCCGTCCAAAATTAGACGAATTGAAAAAAAAAATCAATTCGCAACCACCTACTCATCATCACACATCAATCTAAAATACGACAGATCAATTTGATTTGGCCGATTTGAACGGATAGAAAGAACCGCTGCTCACCCCTACCTAAAAATAACTTAAGAATTAATCAATCCAACATACAGTTGACCAAATAGGACCGACATTAAATATTAAAAAAACCCGCCCAGACATGTTAATGTCCAAGGTCTATACCTATGTCGGTGACTTGGCTATATAGCACACGTTAACGCCTAGTCTTAATTCATCAATATTTGAAGAAAAAGACTGTTAGAAGAGGGAGTCCCAACCGTCATTTAATCCCATAATTATTTCTTGGACAACACGAATAAACTAATGATATACACATGAATAAGAGGAAAGTTAAGAATCATGAAATTAGGGCCGGCTCTGGGGCATAGGTCACAAGGTTCTTTAAAATTGGTTCAAAGAAAAGGTCCTCTCCTATTATAATTTAGTGTAATATATTAGGTATGTTTTAAGTTTAAAAAAATAAAAAAAAAAGATCCAAACTAACTTAAAATAAATTGACCCATTAAAAAATTGAAAGGTCATTCAAAAAAATTAGCATTGTTATCCATTGAAAATAGATAAAAAAAAAAAAAGGTCTCTCTTATTATAGTTTAGTCTAATATATTAAGTATATTTTAAGTCCAAAAAAAATTAAGGCCCGAATTAACTTAAAATAAATTAATCCATTAAAAAATTAAAAGGCCCATTTAAAATAATTAGCATTGTTATTCATTGAAAATGATTTTACAAAAAAATTAGATTATGTAAGTATGATTGATTTATTTACTTCTAAAAATGCAAGAAGAATGAGGATCAAGCGATACTTATTAGTTATTGTAATGTAATGCTAAGTATTTTTTGTGATTTTGACACAAATCTTTTGTTCTTTACTTTCATTTTTTTTTTTCATTCAATGAAAAAAAAAAATGTGAAGGACCCCAGAAATTTATTAGTTGATTATCAGCTTTGTGCCTCGAAAATCTCAGGCCCGGGCCTGATTCCACTGTCACATCAGTAGAGCTCTACACCTTTGGAGTTCTCTATCATTACCCTAATAACAAACCATAAAGTTTTAAGTTAATATGTAAAAATTACAAATCAGTAGTATTTTTTAAAAGTTATTGCACTGTAACTGAATTTTTTTCTAATGCAACTCTAATACACATAAAGGATTTGTACTATGCACATAAGAAAGAAAAATACTTGGTAATTCGAATTTATGTGGTCTGAATGGTTGGAATGTATCAAAACGACGTCGTTTTACCCCCAAAATGACGTTGCCCAAAATGACGTTGTTTTGAGACATTCGAGCTATTCAGACCATGAAAATTCGAACTACCAAGCATTGTTGTTTGCATCATCATGAAAATGCAAATATTTTTCAGTCCTTCACTAAAACGCAATTTTCCCAAGTTTTTTTTTTTTTTTTTTTTTAAGTTCATAATGATAGGCGCTCTACGCCTGCCTCGGCTACGAGTCGAGCCCCCTCTCCCCGCTCCTTGAGAAGGCCTGGATGGCTCAACCTGTAGCGGTGGCATCTGAAAATAAAAGAGGGCAATTTGAATACATTAGCCAATATGTATATCAGATGCAGAGGCAGGAAGGCTACATAGAATGGGTGCATGCGGATACAATATATGAATGTGGTGTGTGTCAGATGTGCTCTACATATACAGTTAACCAACGCAGTGAAATGGTCAAATTCAGCATGTCATCAGAAGTATGATAAATGCAAGGAAATCGAAAAGTACTGAAGCACCGGCGATGAACAGCTGCGTCTCCCTTCGTAGGACCATGCTCTCGAGTGAGGCCACCACTCCGAGTAACCTGTCACAATACTCGATGGGAGGGTGCAGATGCAAGTGCAAATTATCAGTGAATAAATAAATGTCCAAATATCTGAGTGATAAATCAGAACTGTAAAGCATATCGGTGGCGAGTCAGGGTCTCTAACGTATCGGTGATCAGGCAATGGAGGCTCCAATGGAATCGGGTAAGATGTCTCGTATCGTCATCCTGTCAACTCGGCCGGAAGATCTAGCCACCCAGCATGCTGGTAAGTCAGCGGAATCGGGGGAATCTGTCTAGCCCCACTCCTCGATATGTCAGCCCTGCTAGTCGAAGGAGCATCTGCAGCCCGGGCTCGAGCTGACGATGATGCACCAGCAGCCCTCCTTGCAGGAGTACGGATACCTGTCAGTGGGGGCATCAGGTACATATGGCGGTAAGTCGCGTACTCCCCCTCCTCCATATGCAGAATCGCATTAGTACCCAACATAGCGACGTCGACCTCCTCGGGAGTGAGTCCCTCAGTGGACCGCATGTCCTCTGAAGGTGCTAAGGGGATCCTCTGATCAGGGACGCCCATCGTCTGACGCATGAAGCGATCCCCTAGAAACCAGGCCCTGCCAACCGACCCCTCAAATAAAGTCCTAAATAGAGAAGAGGCCCACCCCCTAGGGAATCAGAAACGGATATCTCCTCCCAAGGGGCCCAGGGCTGCCAAGTGATCTGCGGATAACCAGTGCATGAGCTGATTAGATATCGTAAATATGCAAGATGAATCAAAGCTGAAAACATGAAGAACTGAGAGTTCTGAATTACCTCAGTCGCCCACACCATATCAAAGAACTGTCGCAGGTAGGGCAGAGTCTCCTGAGCCCTCGACCAGCACCGGCCTTCAAATACATGAGAGTAAGGAATCACAAGAGGCACCTCCACCTCAAGCTCCGGGGCTAACGTCAGAAAGTATGCGTAAACCCATAGTTATGGAAAACAGGGCAATAGCCATCAAAATAGAGAATGTACAGAGAATACAGAATGCTGAGTGCAGAATGTAGAATACCGAATGTAAGGTGTGCTGTGTGCAGTGTACAACTAATGAAAAACAGGAATGTAAATCAAGAGGGCAGAAAGTACCTCCCAGGCTCTCTAGTAGCCACCAACTATGTTTCCCCGCCCACGGGAGGTCGCACTCATGTAACAGTAAAGGGTAGCGAGGCCAGCACCACCCCAGTCATACTGGCTGACCTGTGATAGGTCCATTAAAGCTCTGAGCAGATACAATCCAATTGTGTTCCCCCTGTCGGAGAACAAAGTGGTCCCAAGGAGGAACATCAAAAACCCTTGAGCGTACTGCTCTATCTCCTCAAGAGTCTCGGGCATACTCCCCCTATACTGCACGGGGAACCAAGTGTACCTGACTCTGCTCGAAGATCAGTCAATCAGTGGGCGAGCTCCCAACAGATAGATCCAGGCAGCCTCCCACTCGCCTATATCCTCGTCGTAGGGGACCGATCGGCCGGCCACATCAAGGCCAGTAAGTATCGCAAAGTCGAACAGGGTCATCGTCATATCCCCGGTAGCTGATAAGTGGAAAGAGTTGGTGGTGTCCCACCATCTCTCCACAAGTGCCCCCATCAAGGTCCTGCTCGCCAGGTAACGTGATAGCCCCGCGCAGAAGGGTCCAAACACTGCCTCGTCAACCATATGATGAACGGTATCTGGGAGCTCCACATACCACTCCCTAGCGACGATCGAGCCATAACCTCATGTAGAACGAGAAGATACCTGCATTCAGAATTAACAAATGTATTCAGTTTTCAGAAAGAGATGAATGAGCTGCATAGAAATGAGGTAACTGGACTGTGTGTTCAGAATGAGCTACGTGCAAATGAAAATAGATGAACTGTGTGTTCTGAAATAAAGTAAACATATGGACTGCGTGTTCAGTATGAGCTATGTGCAAATCAAATCAGATACTATGTTGTGGACTGCATGTTCAGTATGAGCTGCGTGCAAACCAAATCAGACAGTGTGTTGTGGGCTGCGTGTTCAGTATAAGCTGTGTG
>NW_021024954.1:2611863-2634366 GCF_004153795.1 Camellia sinensis | reverse complement strand
TAGGGCTTTTCTCTACCGCATTTCCCAATATCAGACCCAAGAGCTCCAAATTATCAACAACCAACAACAAGTATCATTATTTTGAAAAACCCCAATAATACACATTTAGATCAAAAATAACCAAACCCCCCCTTTATATACATTTTGGAAACCCGGAGATCCTCAAAATCAATCCATTACAAGCGCCCAAAAATCTAGGTCAAACCATAAGAGTGAGGTTAGGATCCCTACCTCAAAAGATGAAACCCAACGAAGAGGGTGACAAAATGAAGATGCTCCAAATCAACAAATTTTTCGAATCAAAAATGATAGCCTCGACGATCAACAAACCTTTTTGTAAAGAGCCAAAGGTTGAGGAAACCAACTCTACTAGATCAATTTACTTAGAGAGAAGTAAGGTCTTTAGAGAGAAGAGAAGCTCTCAAATGGGTTTTGGTGAACAAGTAAGAAAGAGAGAAGAGTGAGGATTGTAAAAAGTGACTTGGAAAATTTGCCCAACAACCTTCTGATATACGAAAGTCTGCTCGAGCCGGGAAACACAACGCATCGAGTGTAAAAACAAGTACTGAGTTTCGCTCCGAGCGCAAGAAGTCACCGCATCGAGTCCAAGACCAGAAGAAAGTAATCCGCACTTCGAGCGTGAAAACCAGGTCCGACTCAAGGCAAGATTGTTCCCCTTCATAACTTACACCAAAAAAAAGTACTTCCCACTTGAGGCCAACAAGCCCGCTCCGAGCGCGATTCCGCTCGAGCGCAGGAAATCCGCTCGAGCGTAGAAATCACACTTGCAGAAGTTTTGCAGAGCACGAAAATACTGGGAGTGTGCAATATCCGCTCGAGCGCTAGACGACCCGCTCGAGCGGAATGACCAAAAACCTGGCAACAAGAAATTAGACCAAGGCTCAACCCACCGGCTCGAAACATGCCCAACACATCCTACAACTCAATCAAATGGAATTAGATGACGACAACAAGGTAGACACAACTACCAACTCCACGGAACCGAGTCCGGAATGCAACTGAACAGAAAAGGGAATATTGGAATCGCTATAAAAAATCCCACTACAAGAAAATGAGCTATTTGAGTCCCATTATTTGTGACAGAAACATTTGCTAACTCAAAAATGTATTATTAGCGTCGGCAAAGTAAGACTGTCTCAAAAAAAAATTACTTACTATTATTATTTGAGTTGGCAGACTATGTCGTCTCAAAAAAATATTATTTACGTTGGTCAACTTTTTACCATCTCAAACAAAAATTATTTAAATTTTTTTTTCACTTTTTTGGTTCCATGAATTGCATCGCGCGCCTTTTTTCGCGCCATTTCAGATTACTTTTGCGTCTGTATTATGTGCCGTCACAAAAAGTAATTGAAAAAAATTAAAACGACATAGTTTTTAAAACCTGATATATATACCATTCCTCTTTATTTTTTTTTCTTTTCTCTTTTTGCCCTAAATTCAATCTTGGTTCATCACTAAAACCGAACTCTTCATTGACACCACTGATTCTCCATCTCTACCGGCACCGCCGATTCTCCATCTCCACCAGCACCACCGACTCTCCTCCCTCCACCAACACCGCCGACTATCCTCTTGCGGGTAAGTGCTCTCTCTCTCTATATATATATATATATATATATCAGTCTCTCTAAGAATTGAAATAGTAGATGATTTGAGTTTTCGATTTGTGTTCTTTCACCCCTCATTAATTCTAAACTTTCTCTGGAATCAAACTAGGGAAAAATGGTGTATGCATTTGTAATCTTTCGGCCCTGTTCTTTCACCGCATGGGCTTGGCTTGATATGTACCCAAAAAATGTTCTCTGTTTTTGAGCTTTCTATATGTGAGGGATTAATGGTGTATACTTTTGTAATCTACTAGCAGAATTTTAATTGGGTAGTATTGTGTTGTCCTCACTAAGAAAGGGTTGTTCCTTTTCCATTGGAGAGAATTTCAAGGTAGAATTCAAAATTTATATACCCAGCAAAACATCACCTCAACCAATTGTATATACCCAGACATATACAAGCATGTCTCAGTTTGAGAATGTTTAATTGTGGCCCAACTGTGATTTAGTTTTATTTAGTTGATGGGATAAGTTTACATGGAAAATATGTCTAAACTTGGAATAGATAAAGACTTTTTTGAGTTTGTGGTCCTTATATTTAAGCTTATAATAGCTTGTTGCCTCATAAGAGTTGTAAACTCTTGTAGTTATGAAGTCAACTAGAGTTTGTTTAATTATCTTCTATGTTTTCATTGCTCATATTCTTTTGATGATGTTTCTCTCAAAAATATTTATAAGAACTATGGGGTGAAGTTCCATTATGAAACTATTAAGGAGATCACTATGTGCTCTTTTGATGGACTATGTGGCAATGAAAAACATGTTGATGCTAGTTTCTTCTTAATATAATTCCGATCAATCCATTCTTCAAATTCATGTCATTCCCTGATTTGCAGATGCAATTCATAGTATTGCTTAGTGAATTGTAAAAAATAGGCTACGAATCTAATAAAGTTAAGTTTTGAAAGCAGCCACTTCATGAGAATAAAGCCAGAGGTTAGGTTGGTACCTAGCCACCACTCCTAGCAGGCTTGATAGAAGGGAATAAAACTAGTCAGTGCCCTTGTGGCTCTAGATGTAAGTAAAAATTAAATAAGTGAATGTAAATTAAATACTGGAAGCCATTTATGCCAACGCATTGCAAAGTCCATTGTTGATGAGGTATGTGCAGCTATTACTAATGGAAATGGTGAGAAATAGGATGATATCTACGAGAAAATTCCTATTGTCGAAAAAAAAAAGAAAAGAAAATAGTTGAAGAAATGCTTAAGTTTACAATAATTAGTTGTAAGACTTTTACTTATTGTATACACTTCTATTCAAATTGGATGGACACTGTCATCAAAAAAAGAGAAAAGGAAAAAAATAAAGGAGAATAGACACTATTGTGGAAGATCCTATCCATGTCCATGTTAGACACATGTTAGACGCCAACATTTTTTGAACATTTAAATGTGTGTTGTACTCTCTCTAAAAAAGCTCTCTTGGCTGGCTTAGCTCTTTTCTGCGTGCGTGAGTTCCTTTTTCTTTTAAATAAACTTCAATCCCTATAGGCTGTCCTACCCTCTTCTCGCTAGATCTAGTTTTTTAGTTTAGGATATTGTTTTGATATTTAGTTTTGGTGTTGGGTGCTCGTTTATGGGCATTTCATTGGGGTATTTCGGATCAGTACCTATCCTTCGCTTCTCTTGGACTATAAGTGTTCTAGGAATGTTGGGTTTCTGCTCTATTTTCTTTGTTTTTAAAATTTTGTCCTTGCCCTTTCTTTAATGCTTAAATGCCTTGGCTTATAATCCTTTATGGTGAAAGCACATATTCCTTCTGTTTGTTTTTGATTAATGCACCATGTGAAGCTTATGCAAGTTTGTTGTTACTGTTGCCTATGTGGTGGGTTAATGTGGTGGGGCATTATTCATATTAAAGAAATACCATGTTCTCCCAGAAAATGGGTTTGTATAGTGGTTCTGAAGAAAATTAAACCACATTAGTAATAAACATCAAAACAGATTCAAATAAAAATCTGTTTTTGTTTTTGTTTTTTTGTATAGTGTCATAAGTTAAACACTTTAAAACAAAACAGATTATAGTGTCAAAACACTTTAAAACAGAACAGATTATAGTGTCAAACCACATTAGTACTTGGATGAGATTCATACATTCCTATAGTGTTTTTTTTTAATAGTGTCAAACCACTTTATGTTTTTTTTTTTTTTCAAACAGAACAGATTCAAATAAACATAAACTTATTCACCCAAAAAAATAAACATAAACATAAACAAAAACAATTTTGTACTTTATTATATATTAAAAAAAAGCACTTTATGTTGTCCTTAATAAACATCAAAACTGATTCAAATAAAAATCTGTTTTATATAGTGTCATAAGTTATAAACTGTTTTGATGTTTATTTTTGAAAAAACAAAACAATGAAACTGTTTGTTTGTTTGTTTGTTTTTATTATTTTATTTATTTTTTTATTTTTTTATTTAATAAGGACAACATAAAGTGTTTTTTGTTAATATATAATAAAGTAAAAAATTGTCTTATTTGAATATAAACTGTTTCATTTTTTTTTCAAAAAACATATTTAATTTTTAAAATAAATATGTTTATGTTTTATATGTTTTTTACACACCATATTGTTTTTTAAATAGAAACAACAGAAATTATATTTTGTTAATATATATAGAGAGAATTTAAATTTATTTCACTAGTATTGTTTTTTTTAGAAACATATTTGCTTTCTAAATACTATAGAAATTGTTTTGCAATAGAAAAAAGACACTATGGTTATTACTCAACAGAGTTAATGTATTTGGCTATGATGACATCGTTTTTGAATTGTTCAATTTCAAACAATTTAGGAATGCGTAAATACATATTGTAGTTTGTTGCTCATTGTTTTAAATTGTAAACCTTTAGTAATTAATGTGATGTGATTTTCACAGGCAAAGTTACGAAAAGTGGGACGATGGATAAAAGTTGGATTGATTTAGGAACTAGGATGTTAATGGAATACTTGGATGGGATTGATACATTCCTAAAGTTGGATGGATAAAAGTTGTATTAATTATTTCTATTATCAATCCAATTAGTAATGCATTACAACTTGAGAATCTATTAGTTTATGTTTCTTTATATCTACTTGTATATTGTATTATCAATATATGAGCTCTGGTTCACTAGGTGGACTACTATAGCTCTGCTGGTTTTGCTGTGTTGTTTTGCCATTACAGGTGCTGTTTTGCTTTTATTTGTTTTCTAGTTTGTTAGGTTTCCTGAGGTATGCCTTTTGTACATCTGTATATTTTCTTGTCTCATTTTATAACTTACTTACCGGACAAAAATATATAATTTCAGGTAATTATGGAAAAAAGAAAATATGTTGCTGCTACTATGGGTGAGGCATTATTACAGATGCATGAACATGATTCAGATGGCATTGAAACCTCTTGATCATCACATACGACTACGTGTCGACCAAGAGATGTGACACCATCATTGGTGCTACAATCGCAAGGAAGTCAACCATCACTGGTACCCACTGTTGTATTAGAGTCACGTGACTCCGGTATATATTTTTTGTCTTATGATATGTTCTGTATTAAATTTTTTTTTTTAAATAAATTTTTTATTTCAGGTCCTTCGCGGAGGCATGGTCGTGGTCGAGCTAAGGGAATCAAGGAATGGGGTACAGGAGCAAAGCTAAATGTAGAGTTCAATGCCATGTTTCAGCCACTTAATAAACTAGGACGGTCGTTTAAGGGGTAGTTGGGTCAGATTGTGCGCAATCCACACCGAGTTCCTCTAACTTATCTTAGTTGGGGCTCAGTACCTGAAGATATTGTGGAAGGCATTTGGAAGGAGGTTCAGGTATAAATTTATTTGTTTGTACATTCCATTTGTCTTGTTTATAATGCTTAATAATTTTATTTCAAATGTCTTATACATTTATAATGTTTGCTACTTTATTTCCACTATATTAATTATAATGTTTGCTAATCTTATTTCCATTACCTTGTGTTGTGTAGGATAACTTGTTATATGCTCCAGAAGGGTTGAAGCAAGTGGTCATAGACTCATGTAACAAATTATGGAAGGATCACAAACATAAGACTAAGACCAATCACTACAAGCCTTTTAAAGATGATCCAAATATCAATGAAAAAGTGCCTTTGGACATTTTGCCAGAACAATGGAGGGTGATGGTGGAGTATTGGAGTAGTAAAGATGCAATGGTATACAAATATATTCATGTATCTCTTATATGACATTTAATTAATAGTTTTTGTAAAATGTGAATGCTTTACTTTTACAGAAGATTGCTAGTCGCAATTCTAAAAATCGAGAGCTGCGTGGTCCAGTGCATAGGACCGGGAGAACACCCTTTGCCGATGTACGACATAAGGTAATGATTTGTATTAACAATTATATAAAAATTAACTAAATGCTAACTCTTATCTGTTTGGCAATTTTAGATGATGACTGATGGAGAGAGCACTAACAAAATGAGTGTCTTCATGAAGACACGCATGATAACCGATCCAGATGTGAAATTATTTTTGGTATGGGCCTTTGCATATTGGTTTAATATTTTTTTTAAACTGTGCTATTTGTATACTAATATCTTTAAATATTAGGATGAGTATAATGAGCAACTCTCAATGATAGACGAGCCCCTCAGGACAGAAGAGGTACAAGATAAGATTTTCCATAACCTAGTAGGAAAGGATGGACACGGATATTGCAAGACTTATGGGATAGGTGTGCCTCGAAGTGCAGTGTACAAAAAAGATGTCAGTCCATCACAAGCATCCTCATCATCGACTGTTGAGGAGATCACTCAACAAGTACGCCAAACAGTTACTGAAGAGATCGAGCAAAGGCTGACGGTTGAGATTGAGCAAAGGGTCACTGAGAAGTTGAAGACAGAGTTCGAGCAAGTTAGAGCTTGGATGGACTTCATAAGGTCCCAAGGTGGCCTAAGTGGTATACAGGTGGAGTAAAAATGACTAACTGAATAACTTGGGCAATTTGTTTGTTTTTCTTTTCTTTTCTTTTATTTCTATGTATCATATTTAATAAAATGGTATTGGTGTTGGTTATATAGCTTCCAAATGCCTCTAGTGGACGTCAACAAGTCAGGAAGTCTGTAGGAGATCATGATAGTCAAGATGATGAGTTGTTGGGTTCTCCTGTGCAGGTATCTCTATTACATAATGTAATATTCACAATCACACGCAATTGAGGTTAAGGGTTAGCCTACTGAAAACCCGATTTAGTGTTATTGTTGCTGTTGAACCTATTTTCCTGATGTTGAACCTAAAGTAAGACTGATTAGTGTTGAACCTATTTTGCATTTCTTAATAGTGTTGAACCTGTTTTGCATTCGTTTTGAGCAGCCATCAACATTTAATTTCAGCTTTCCTACAGGTGGACAAAACCATTTGATTAGTCTAGGATGAGAGGGATTCGAGTGGAGGATAGATTGGAAGGCCTCATCAATCTCATGGACATAATTTCTCATGTTCTTAAGACTGATTTGAATAGGGACAATTTGGCTTTCAAAAACAAATTTGTTTCAATCTTTCCATAACTGCCAAAGGGCAACAATGAAAATAGTATATCATTTTTTTACCAAAAAACTCAATTTTATTTTTCAAATTCTCAGCAACCCATTCAAAAAGTGGCTGACCACATCCATCCTCCCACCATTTAGTGTCCTTTATTTGAACCCAAATGTATTTAGAGGAGTTGCACTCTCTGAGGAGATGATTCATGTCATTACTAGCTAATCCACATCGAGCACAAGTCAATTGAGGCCATATTCCTTATGAGTCTCATATGAGAAACCTTCCCTTAAGAATAAGCCAGATGAAATTCTAGATCCAATTCCAATCTCCATTGCTCATGTCCTGATTAGCAATTTATAGTTAGCAGCAGTGAACTTACCACTAGTGGAACCAACCTAAAAAGGAGCATTTGTAAAGGTCACAAATCTGGGCCTATTTTATTTTGAGAATTTCTAGTATGGTTCAAGAGCACACCTAGTTTTCCAGCACTTCAATGTCCCAATTGCCTTCACTGTCCAGCACTAAGCTAGACAATTTGATTATATTCAGTGAGGCCTAATAGTATAGCTAGGGAGTGTTTTGCTAAAATTGAGTTTATGACTTGGTGAAGCTATATATATATATATTATATAACCTAATATTTGATTTAATTTGTTATAATGACATGTCAACTTGATTTTGAGTCATGTGGCACGCTTCATAATGATTTTGATTTAGAAATTAAAATTATAGTTTTTCACGTCCTTGGAGTTGAGCCAAAACATGCTAGAATGATGGTCCAAAAGCATGATGCATGTTAGGCTAGCATGCAAGATTACACTAAAAGTGTAGAATGCATGCAAGTGGCGACTCAACCAAGCTAAAACAGAGGTATGCCATGTCAAAATAACACCAAAAACAAGTTGAGAGAAAGCCAACACATGCTAGAAAACCATGCTCAAACATGAGGCTAATAAGACAAGCATTCAAGATACAATGAGAGGGGATGACCCCCTCCTATTTAGGACCTCAAAACACACTTTCCACCACTGAAATTCCTCTGAGTTTCAGTGGTGAGAAGGCCCAAAAGAGGTGGTCCCAATAGCTTAAAAGGATAGCACAAAACAAGGCCAAACAAGGCACAAGAGGGGGGTAGACTACCCCCAACACCAACAAAGCCTTAAACAAACATTTCAAACACTTGAAATCAGAACTTTTTGTAGTTAAAAGTTAGGCCTAAATCAGCATGCAAATAGGGCCAAAAGCTTAAATAAAAATCAAGGTTTAAGGGGTTAGAAACTTACCCTTGTAGAACAACTTCAAGGCTGCAACTCCAACAACCTTTTTGAGCTAAAATCAATCCAAAAACACCAAAACCAGCTTCTAAGTGCCTTAGCTCCAAGAGTATGGTGTTTCACTATGTGTTTGTGTGCAAAAGTAAGAAGAAAAGGGACTTTTAAGCACAAAACAAGAGAGAAAGGAAGAAATATAGATAGATGATATGTATAGCTCAAAGCACTTTTTTTCTGAACCTAGAGAAGGGAGAGAGGGCCTCCCTTTTATAGAAAAACAAGCCTCAAGCTTGTTGAACAAGCTTGAAGCTAGACGCAATCCCTCCATACACGTGTATGGAGAATGGTTTCTGGGCTCACCAGCTGTCACAACTGGCAAGAAAATATCTTCAAAAAGATGCAGGAAAGCTGCCGACAAGTTGAAGTGGTCGGCCAGCTACTTACACTGGTTGGCCGACGACTTAAAGTGGTCTGCAAGAAGACCAAGTGGTCAGCAGGGGGGGCGAGGTGGTCTGCACTAAGAAAGTAAAGTGGTGGCATGGCTGCCGACCACTTTTGGTGGTCCAAAGGCCACCAAGACCAGTTGGCCAACTAGAAAGCTGGCTGGCAGGGAAGAAAAGTGGTTTTCAGGGAGAGAAACTAGTCTCCAACCCTCATTCCACCCTCCAAGCATGGAAAAAAAGGTTTTGCTAAAAACAAACCGAAAAGGATGCAAGACAAGAGTCTGGGGGTCGAGGCGCGCAGCTGGAAGCCTCGAAAACTAGTCTACAGGCATCAAAAGTGGTCTGTGAGGAAAAAGTGGTCTACGACCACAAAAGTAGTCTCCAAGACCTCTGTTTCCCTCTAGAGCAAGGCAACAAGGCATGGTTCGAAAACCAGGCCAAAAGGAGAACGGTAAGCGGTCCCGAGACAAGGCGCGCGACCAAAGGCTTCGGAAACCAGAAACTAGTCTCCAAGAAGGAAAAGTGGTCTACGACCACAAAAAAGTGGTCTGCAAGACCCCTCTCTCCCTCCATGAAATGAAAAACAAGGTTTGGTTCAAAACCAAACCAAAAGGGAAGTAAGACAAGGCAATCGGCCGAAGGCTCCGGAAATCGAAAACTAGCCTACAAGAGGGAAAAGTAGTCGACGACCACAAAAAGTGGTCTACAGCCCTCTCTCTCCCTCCAGGAAAGGTCAACAAGGCTTCGTCCACAAACCGAGCCAAAATACAAAGAGTTCAGAGGCCCGGAGGCAAGGCGCCTGGAGGCAAGGCACTCAGTCGAAAACTCCGAAAACTCGAAACAAGCAGAAACATGCGCGATCATCGAGCGCTCAATCGATGACATCTGAGTCTTAAGGTCGGTCAAAAAAGGGGTGTCTACAGCAACCCTAGTAGTTATCAATGATGTAGAATAGGGATTATAATAGAGAGGTCACCGCTAAGATAGTGCGTTCATATGAATCAAGGCATACTCATGATAAGTGTACTTAATACCATAACCACAAGCAAATATCCTAGTGTAAACATCACATCCGAGTATTTATCCAATAAATGTTCCCCACTTAACATATGCTTATAAACGACGTTATTAGCAACAAGTCAACATCAAGTGAAGTAGTGTAATTAAGTGAAGCAGGTATAAACATGAATTATGAGTTAGGAGCCAAGTAGAAGTACATAGAAGAAAATACCCTTGTCCTTCAACTTGTACATGACATTGTCCACAATGGAAACAAACGCGAAGTAAATTAGAAAGAGAAAGAATATTACCAAACAATGTAGGTGCACCTTTCCAGCTAGGCAGATATGAACACATTGTTTTTAAAAAATAAATAAATAAAAAATAAATAAATGAATGAAGAAAATAAAGCAAAAGATAGTAAGTGACTACTGAGAATCCGACGGTGGCGATGGTGGGAAATGCTGCTCAAACAAGGTGTGCATCAATGACTGCATCTCGAACGCTTTGTCATGAACCCAAGCGTCGAGTTGGTCAAAACGACACTGGCTCGACTCTTGATATGTATACAAGTTAATTTGGAAGGATGCAACTGACTGCTGATAGTCGAGCTGGCGGGCATTAAGGTGGTCGAATGTAGCCTGGGAATAATCCCTATGCGTCTGAAAGCCTGTGTGCAATCCCATGAGAAGCGGGTGGTGATCCTGAAGAGTAATATGGACCTGGTCCATAGAGTGTTGAAGATGCATGTACTCCTCTTGAGTCATGTACATGCGCTCCCCTAGGAGAGGCACGGGAGGGACAAGAGGATGTTGGCCATGTATGGGATCATCAGCCTGAGCAACCAAGACACCACCCTGTAGTGGTATCCGGGATAAGCTATGCTGCCATTCTCGTTGGCCAAAAATAGGGTAGGCAGTGTCGATCTCTTTAGCCGGATCAATCGGAAGGTCGTTCAGTTGGAAGATTAGCGTGAGTAGGATGGAAAAGGGTAGGGGCCAAGTCGTGTTCTGCATAGGTTGAGGCTAAACGGCCTCCCGCATAAATTTTCGTATGTGCACCCAGATCACATGCTGAAGGTGTACCCGATAACCATAGTGGTAGCAATGTGGCCAAGTGGAAGGAAATTCTTATACAACACCGAGTCAAGGAATAATAAGCGGCTAGGCAGTTTGCTCTGATGCAGGCACATAAAGTTAGGATCACCATGGGCCCCAGGGAAAAATTCTTGGATGATGCGGGGTATGGGTTGATGACCCTCAACTTTAAGGAATGGCTGACCGTCACGTTCATCATAGGAACCTAACACCCGGGAAATCATGGGTTACGTGATGCTAATTAATGTTGTGGCCATCAATGGTGGACAGGAGGGTGAGAGAGGACACCATGGGCTCCTCGTATGTGTTCTGGTAGAAGAGTCGGACTAGACGAGAATAAGTTGGCGCTGTAACAGTGCCAATGCCTAACTGTTACTGGAGTTGAAGCTGTTCAATGGCTCAAGAAGTGACCAAGTCATTCTGAAAATATGGGATGTTGAACTGAGTGAGCTTGTGAAACGGGCGAGAAGCCCACTCTGGTCATGGCAACTCAACTAGTGGTGGTGGCGAGAATGGTGGTGACGGTGGTGCCGAAGAGGATGAACCTTTGGCCTTTTTGGTGGCTCGGGTGGATAGCCATTTACTCATGTCCTGCACACACTAAAAGCAAATATACTCATATTCATGGAACCAGCATGAGAATAAGAATATCAAACCACAAGGCTGCTCACTTGTTTCACCACATGCGATTCACATCATTATTTTTTTTATTTTTTTATTTTTAGGAAGAGCAATAGTAAAAGAAATAAAATGAATAACATAGATTAAAAAAATTGCAATAACGATTTTTTTTGAACAAATAAATAAATAAAATAAAATAAAAATAAAAGTAAAAGAAACAACTCTAATAAGTATAGAACTAAATTAGTATACCACAACTAGTCATAGGCATGTACATTAAACTAACTACTTAACAATGGTGTAGTTAGACACAATATTATTTTATTTAAGTAACTAATGACCAAATTATTAAAACTAACTGAACTAAACTATTTTAAGCAATCAAAATAATAAAAAGAATAAAAGACACAACCTATTAAATAATAATAAAAAAAAGAATTAGATATGCTAAACAATTTTTTTTTTTTGAATTGCCTCACGTGTGCCGATGGGGACCTCACGTACAGCTGGTGCTCCGCCCAGAATTGTTTTCCAGTTTTTATTTATTTATTTATTTAATATAAAGATGAACCTTGAACAATGGTAGGGACAACAAACAGAAAAGCTCCACTAAACTAAAATAAACTCAACTACAAGGTAGGGTGCCGGCGGTAAGGCTCAGGTGGTAGAGTGGTGGTGAGAAAAGGTTGGTTGAAGGTTGCTGATGGTGGAAGGAAGAATGAAGAAAGTTGGTGGTGGTGTGGTTTGAGTGGAAGAGAAAGGAAGGAAGATGATAAGGTAGAGAGAGAGAGAGAGAAAAAGAGAGAGAGAGAGAGAGAGAGAGAGAGAGAGAATCTGTGAGTGCGATGGGAGTGGGCTAGGGTTGGGTAATGAAATCAATTTTTTTATAAGGAAAATAAATAAATAAATAAAATACATAAAAAAGAAAAAAATTGTAATAAAGAAATCTTTTTTTTTTTTTAATTTTGACGCGCCACACGTGCAGGAGTGCACACCGCACGTGCGGCAGCACCCTCGCACTAGGCCCCGCTCGTGCATATGAAGCAGGAGATAGATTTTGTGTCAGGAATTATCTTGCACATGCGGCGATTATGCCGCACCACCTGGCGCATTTGCATTTAAAACAATAGGGAACTTGTGGACTGGAATTTTGCTGCACGTGTCGTGGGTTGTGCCGCACGTGCAGGATTATTTTATTTTATTTTTTTATATTTTTTTTGTTTTCTTAACCCCAGTACAACCCAAAGACATTGCAAATCATTTCTACCTTCATTGCACATCTGAAATAAAAATAGCACTTTGAAAACATCTAAATGCTCAACAAAGGTATAATCTTCACGCAAAAACCACATGTACTACTTTTCTCTCTAACAATGTTTGTAACTTTCCCTATTTCCAATAAGGTGACTGGCTAGGTTGATTTGGTATCCAGAATCGAGGCGCATAAAGCTAACTTGACCTATGGGCTGCCATACAGAGTTCAAGCCAAGGTGGTTTTGAAGCAATCTCCATACCCCTGGGTATTTAAACTGGAATTTAGTCTCGAAAATCCCAAACCTTTGCATTTTAGGCTTTGCCATTCGAACTCTAGTTTCCACCGTCTCAGTTGGTATCCTAGGAACTTACTACAAACATAGTTAGGTGGCTATACTAGACCGTCAGATGCCGTTCAGGCATGGCTAACACTAAAGGAATTACAATTTTAGAGGATTTAAAGTCTCCTAGACATCAAGTACAGAATAGCAAGCATAAAAATCAGAATAGCAAAGAAAGAAAAGAGAATAAGAAATCCAAGTATCAATCAGAATAAAATGGGTCCATTAAAGCAATGAACTCAATCATATCACCATTTCCAATCCCCTCAATATACGTTTTCAATATTTGGCCATCTACTTTAAAGGTGTGGTCATTTCGTGGATCTTGCACCTCAACGGGCACCATGAATGAATGCCTTGACGACCATAAAGAAGCCATCCCATCTTGATCTAAGCTTACCCAGAAAGAGTCTCAATTGTGTACCCTGATAACTTATTATGGCCCTAGGAAACCCAAAATGACTAAAGATGTTTTCATGCGAAAACTTTATCACTACTTTATCGTCGTTTGTTCGAGTAGCTATCGCCACCACCTATTTGGAGACATAATCTACTGCTAAAAGAATGTACTCAAACCCGAATGATGGCGAGAAAGGGCCCATAAAATCAATACCACAAACATAAAAAATTTATACCATAAGAATAGGGGACATTTTGTATCATATCACGCCGAGACACCTAGGTTTGGTCTATTTCTTTGATAGTAAATACCGCAAAGCGGCATGATTAGTGAAGACTATGACCTTGGAACCAAGGAGATAGGATTGGAATTTATCTAAGGCAAACACCACGGCTAGCAACTCTTACTTGGTCTTAGTGTAATTCAATTGCACATCTGAGAGAGTGCAACTAGCATAATAAATAGCATAGGGTGCTCTATTCACCCTTTGGCCTAACACAACCCCGACAACATAGTCCAAGGCATCACAGATGATTTCAAATGGGAGCGACCAATCTGGTGATTTCATGATTGGGGCGGTAGTAAGGGCCGCTTGAAGTGTTTGATGAACCGACAAAGATAAAAGGTGCATCCTTAGCAAGTAAACTATACAAATGACAGGATATTTTGATAAAGTCTTTGATGAACCAACGGTGAAAACCTGCATACCCTAGGAAAGATCAAACTTGACGCACAGAAGTGAGTGGAGGAAGGCTAGAAATAAGGTCAACCTTAGCTTTGCCTATCTCTATAACTCGAGGGGACATAATGTGTCCCAACTCTATACCGTCACGAACCGTAGAATGGCTCTTCTCCCAACTCAAGATCAAGTTTTCCGTAGTACATCGCTCTAAGACTCTAGTCAAATTTCTAAGGCATTCATCAAAAGATGGTCCAACTACCAAGAAATCATCCATGAAAACCTCTAAAAATTTCTCCACCATATCAGAGAGAATGGCCATCATACACCGTTGAAAAGTTATCGGTTCATTGCACAACCCAAAGGGAATGCGCCTATAAGCAAAAGTGCCAAAAGGGCAAATGAACGTGGTATTTTCTTAGTCAGCAAGGTACAGCAGAACTTGATTATACCCCGAGTAACATCAAGAAAACAATAAAAACCTTGCCCCGCTAACCTTTCAAGAATTTGATCAATAAATGGCAATAGAAAAGGGTCCTTTCTAACCATGGAATTTAGTCTCCTATAATCAACGCACACTTGACGCCTAGTGGTGGTTCGTGTGGGGACTAACTCTCCTTGTTCATTCTCAACAACGATGATACCCGTTTTCTTGGGCACCACTTGTGTGAGACTCACCCACTTGCTATCTGAGATGAGGTATATAATACCTGCATCCAACAACTTCAACACCTCTTTTTTCACTAGCTCTTTCATATTGGGATTAAGCCTTTGTTGCATTTCACGAGAAGGTTTGGTGTCCTCTTCTAGATGCATATGATGCATGCACACGGAGGGATCTATCCATCTTAAATCAGCCACAGACCACTCTACAACACTCCGATATGCCATGAGCACACATTAATTGATTTTTCTGCTCTACAGTTAAGTCAAATGCAATTATGACCGGTAAAGTATCCCGAAACCCTAAAAATGCATACTTGAGTGTGGCCAGGAGTGACTTCTACTTAAGCATAGGTGGTGTGACTAGAGATGGTGTGGCAGGCTCCCTAGACAGAGGAGGAAGGGGCTGAAACCGGGCTTTCCATGAAGGAAAAACTAGTATAGGAGAATAATCAAGTAAAGCATTCACTTCCTCAACTGACCTGTCAATATTAAAATCCTTAAACCTAAAATGAACTAAACAAGCCTCTAATGGGTCCTCTACAAGAATAAAGGGTAAAGGCTTCTCTTCTATCTTGCCCACAACATCCACAAATAAGCACTCCTTTTTTTCATGGGGTTATTGGGATGCTTGGAAAACATTGAGTTTTACTTGCATATTCCCAAATGAAACATCCATAACCCCAGCATGACAATTGATACATGCATTAGCGGTAGCAAGAAAGGTCGACCTAAGATCATCAGGATTTGTTTCCTAGAGCTGGCTACTAGTTCCATATCTAAAACCACAAAGTCAAGAGGAAAATAAAGTCTATCAACCTTTTCTAGCACATCCTCAATCTTGCCATGTGGCACTTTGAGGGGCTGGTTAGCTAATTGGAGTGCAACATAAGTGGGCTTCAACTCGCCAAGGCTAAATTCCTCGTACACCGAGTATGACAACAAATTGACACTAGCTTCTAAATCTAACAAGGCCCTATCAATGAAATGATCTCCTATAATGCATGCAATGGTTGGGGCACCCGGGTCTTTAAGCTTAGGGGGGGTGTCACTCAATAAGATGGAGCTTACTTGCTCCGTGAGTATAACCTTTTCGGACATGTGTGTCCTAGATTTACACTTTTGTGTACAAAGGTGCTTAACAAATTTGGCATGGGAGAGTACTTGCTTAATCACCTTCAATAGGGGGATGTTGATTTTAACTTGTTTAAAAACCTCCATCATTGCTTCCATGGATGCTACCTTCTTATTAAAAGGGGATAGTGTATCACGACATTGGGAAAATGGTTCCTTAGGCACATATAGTGCCTTAGACTCATGTGAAACACTAAGGACTAAGTCATCCCCCTAATGTGTTTCTCTCTCACCCTTGCTCTCATTGGGTTTACCACCGTGGTCACCCTTCTTAGCCCTAGTTGTATTACATGCAACTGGTTACTCTAACTCCTTCTCACTTCTCAAAGTGATCACCGCTTGCACCTGTTCATAGTGCTTTCCATTCCCACTCGACCCATCTGCCCCATATTGACCCTTTGGGTTGGCCACAGTCTG
The DNA here is from genome assembly GCF_004153795.1 of Camellia sinensis. Lineage (NCBI taxonomy): Eukaryota > Viridiplantae > Streptophyta > Magnoliopsida > Ericales > Theaceae > Camellia > Camellia sinensis. Next base: position 2,617,903 of record NW_021024954.1, on the reverse strand, counting down.
ACTTGGTAATTTTTGCTCCTCCTTCCTATTCATGTTGTTAGCCACTTGACCTAATTGGGCCTCTTGCTTGGCAATGAAGTGAGTATGGGAGTGAACTACTGGTGCTAACCCCTTAAGCTCTAAAAGAACTTTCAACACCTGAGTCTCAAAGGCCGAGTTTCCTTGATGAACATGCAAAGTTGTGGTGGTCAGTAGGAAGATTGGTTAGCAAAATTATTAAAATTCTGTCTTGGTGGTGGAGGATTGTAAGAAGTGCCTTGTGAAGGAGGTCTCCATGAAAAATTAAGGTGATTTCTCCATCCCAGGTTATATGTGTTGGAATATAGGTCATTACCTAGTTTGCAGAATCCTTGAGCCATATTCATATGCTCTTGGACTAATTCTGAAAATTGTGATGTCGAAGGGCACTCACTCAAGTCATGAACATGGCTCACACAAATAGCACATGCCTCGGGAAATTAAGGCTGAACTTCCTGTGTAGGGGCATGTCCCGAAGCTAATAATTGGTTCATTTTGCGGGACAATGCCTCTACTTGTTGGGCTAACTCTAGGTTTTTCCCTACCTCATAAATGCCCCATCTTTTCGAGGCTCCAACTACAGGTTGTCGGACTTGGCAGGTTGCAGAGGCATGGTGAAAGGAATTTTCACTTAGGTTCTCAATAATTGCCATGCCTTGGCGTTATTTTTCAACATGAATGTCCCACTACAAGAAGAATCCACCATTTGGCGGTGAGGCTCGGTTAAGCCATAGTAAAAGGTCTGAACAAGTTGCCAATCAGGTACTTTATGGTGGGGGCACTGTTGGAGAAGGTCCCGAAGTCTTTCCTATGTTTTATGAAATTTGAGCAAAATTGGTGATGGCTCGTCTGAGTTGGTTGGTCTTACCAATGGGAAAGTACTTCTCCAAAAAAATTTAATGTAATTGGTCCCAAGTTGTGACATAATTAGCAGGTAAGGAGTTCTGCCAATGTTTGGCTTTGTCCTTCAGTGAAAATGGGAACAGTCGCAACATTAAGGCCTCATTGGTGAAATTCTGGATCCTCACTATAGAGTAAATTTCTAGAAATTCATGCAGATGTTTGTAAGGGTCATCATGAGCTAGTCCATGGAATGATGGGAGCATTTGGATGGTGCTGGACTTAATCTCATAATGAGCTTCGATGGTGTCATGTAACTGAATGCATGATGGTGATGTATATGTAGTGGGTGTGAAGTAATCCTTAAGGGTCCAGTTGGGCCCATTTGGGACATTCGGGTTCGCCATCTCTAATGGTTCGAAGTATGGATACGGATATTCAAGCCTAGGAACATGGGAAGAGGCTCTAAGGTTCCTAAGAGTCCTTTCTAGTTCAAGGTCCAAACTCCACAATTCATGGAAACAAGAACGGTACCCGTGCATGCACCACTCACACACACACACACACACACACACACACACTAAGTTCCGACTCTTGTGCACTAAGTTATGAAAGCAAAATACTAAAGGGAAAAATACTCACAGCGGTTTAACGAAAACGCTTTACTCGTTTTGCGGATGCTTGACATGTAGACCGTTGTCTCCAATCTCTACTGGAGCTCTCTATTTTTGGCACTTTGGCGCTTTGCTTGCGAGTATTCGCTTTTTTTTTTCTTTTTTTTTAGCACTTTAGTGCTGCGGTTTGTTTTTAAAACTCGGTTGCGCTCCGCTTGCACTTCAATGATAGCTTCTCTTGCAAAAACTCTGCACACTTAGTAACACGAAAATATAAAATCCTGAACTAAAAATAAAAATAAGAATGTGACTTTAAATTAATTAATTTTGCCAGAAGTCCCTAGCAATGATGCCACAATTTGATGGGTTGTTTTATGCACAAAAAATAAACACTAAACTGTACCAAATTCCTTAGAATAATGGTAAGTCTAGGTATCGATCCATAGGGACAAATAGGAAATTAAACTAATTTAATTATTAAATTCCTAAATTAATTTTGATAAAAGAGATGGTTGTTCATAACCTAATGATAATTGAATTAAATAAAGCAAATAAACTAGCAATTATAATTAAATATGAAGTTACTGATTTTGGGAAAAATCTAGGGTAATGAATTCACCACTACTTACATAAATAAGATTTCAATTTGAAAACTAATTATGTTATGGTTCAAACTAAATAATACTTCGCTACTACAAGTTCAAAGCATTGATCAAGAGAATTATCACATTCAATATATGGGCACAAACCATCTCAAGTAGTACGAGGCGTTCGCTCTAAACTATGGTAGCAAAACGACTCGTCCCTCATAGTATGATTCGTCTCATACATTAAATATGAAAGCACAGAAAACCATTGCATGGGAAGCATTCAATAATCACAGGAAGAATACTACTTGAAGAAATAATAGAAAATTATATTTGAAACCTTCTTGAGAACCATACAATTGTTCAAACCATTACATAAAAAAAAAAAACCAAAAAGAAAACCCTATTTACATGGCTCTGGTTTCATCAAAACCCCAGAAATAGGAGCCTAGGCACTCATGGAGGACTGGGAAGAAATAGAAGAAGCAGAAACCCCTATGAAAATTGATCTTCAAGCTTGAGAATCCCTATTTTCCAAACCCTAGCCCCTCATCTCTTTTTGGAATTTTTCAAAACCCTAATCCTGCCTTTTTCTGTCTTTTTATACCTCTATAATTTTCCCCATATCCAAAACATCAAGCACACTTCTCGAGGTACGGCCACACGTGTAGCGAGGGCTCCCACCGCATGTGTAGAGTGGGTTTTGCACGTGCGGAAAAAACCCTTTGCACGTGCAATTTTGCAGTAGCTGTTTGACTTATTTGGTTGGGTCGTACGTGCGAGAATGGTACTCCATGCGTGCGGCAAGTCCTTTTCTGGCTAAAATTGTGAGAAGCCGAATATAAATTAAAGTAAATAATTAAATAATAATCATTTTACAATCTCAAATATTTCGATGCTGAATCCTAAAGTGCAAATTAAATCTTTGGAGGGTCTTTTAATTAATTTTAAACCTGAAATAAATTTATGATGAAAGTCTTTAGTTTAGGGCAAGATTTATTTAAAAAAAAAAAATAGAGAAGAGGGTGTGACTTAAACTCTAGACCACAAAATTAATAAATAAGGCTCTTACCAATTGAGTTGCATATAACTTATATATATATTTGGTATATTTATCTATTTATTTGACCTGCACACGCATTATGTGTGCCCACCACTAGTATAAAATAAAATAAACACAAACCCTACTCACTTATTTGATTACCACATATAGCAGCAACAACCACACTACCACGGGAGAGAGATTGAGAGAGAAGAAAAAAAAAAAGAAAAGAAGAAGTTGCAATCAAAGAAGAACTTTTGGGTGTGTGGTAGGTTTCTAACTTTCTTCTATCTTTTATTTTTGTTCTTTATCCTTATACTATTTTATGATTTAATTCATTGATGGAGAGGTTGTAGGTGTACATATTTTGTCTATATATATACTATTAAAAAATCTGAGGAGTTAAATTCATGTATAAAGAACGGGTGTAATTCTTAGTTCAAAAATTCTGCACAGAACCACAAACTTAAAAAATTGAGGAATCATACCAAACGGATGAATTGTGAACTGAACTTATCAGAATTTTCTCATAATTTTTGGAAGTCAAAACTATATTAACTGGTGCGTACAAATCTGTCCAGAAAACTGGTGTAAAATAGTAACTTCGAAAGTTTTGTTCTCTTTGGGTATAAATCCAAAAATTTTCAAATCAATGTCATTAGAACCGGTTATGAGTCTAGTTTCTTAAATGTTTGGCCTTGCATTAATTGCTTGTGTATACTAAGAGAACCATTTATTTCTTTAAAGTGTTGCAAAAAAGAATCTGTTTGGGTGTAATTGATTGTAAATAACTATCTTGATAAGCAAATCGAGTAAAACCACTTGGGTTGAAACTTAGGATATATTAGTTGATATCTGGAGGGTTTTGGAATTTTTCGAACAGCGTGGAGTGGGTTTTGTAATTTTCAAAGTTAGCGAATAGATTGGGAAAACTTGTTTAAAATTCTGTTTTATCTTAAAGTTACTTTTAATTAAGTTTCGATCTGAACCTATGTCTTGGATAATTTTAGACCTTGAAGAACATGAACTTAGGTAATATTTAAGAGTAACGGTGAGTTGGGTAGTGCGCTTTAGTTTGGGGTTACTTAGTTTCTTATTCTTTAGTATTTTTAAATTAGTTGTGACGTGTAGTTTTCATACTTGGTTCAGGACACTAGTTGGACTTTTATACTCTATTCGAGGATTACATTATTCTGTTTTCAGGTGAGTAGTTGCATGCTACATATTTTTATAAATGTTTTGTTTCAAGACTAGACTGTTTTGATAAATTATTATATTATCAATGGAATTAAATTATTTCTAAAACATGTGTAAACTCGGCATACTATAAACTATTTGTTATGGTCTCATGTTTATAATGGTGAACTACTATGTTTTTCGAAACTGAATTGTATTGATTATTGGGACCATCTGTATATAAAAGTCCAGGGAAATTATTCCACTGTGTGTGGTGACTCTGGCCACGAAGGAACAGATGCAGGTTGGGCTGTGATGACTCTAGTGCTCAATGATTGTAAGGAAAATACCTAGGCTAGGCTAGGTGACCTTCAATCCGATCGTCTTAGAGAAAAGGCCCAGGTTGCCACCCCGAGGATGACTCTTGGTTCGATATTGGATCCAACGGGCTTATTGCCTTGAGAACTGTGTGGCATGTTACTTGTTATTCTTATTATCCAGAAAATTATTGATGATCATGTTGTAATCTATTTTAAGTAGAGAATGTCATTTGTAATGGTCTTGAGAGACATGAGTATTTTAACTATTGAACTGTGGAACCTTCTTTTTTAAACAGATTATCTTTATCAAAACTATTTGCCAATTTAGTTTCTGTGATATATATTTTATTTTGGAATTAAACCCTGTTTTCAAAATTGTATTTACTATCTATGTTGCTACTCATTGTGCTATCAGTTGACTTAGTATTTTTTATCACTTCCAGGTGTTAGAATGACTTAGAGTGGGCTCATGGCGTAGCGAGGACTCAATTGCATGGACCTCTAGGACATTCATTATTTTGTTTAGCTTGTTATGTCAATTTTGCGCATACATTGTGGTTAGATTTTACTTAGAATTATTTTATTTTGGGGGCGGTTTGTATTCCATTTAGTAAATATTTTTGGAAGTTGGTTATGGTTGGTTTTACCATTTATACTTGTGACTTGTCACTGGTTAGGTTTTTGATTTATTTATTTTTGGGCTATCGTCACATTTATTCTTTGTGAATTTGGGTTCATGTTTAGGCTTACATGTGCCTTGGGCTAAGTCCCTGTGGGCCACGGCCGGTCATGCCTGGAGTTGGGGTGTGACAAAAAGGATTTGTGCTTTGCTCATTTTGTGCTCCAACTATATCCAACCTGATCGGCATTAAACAGACATAAAATATACAATTTGACTTATAACGACTCGGATTTTAAATTCACATCGGATTGATGTATAGTGCTGTCTGTCACCTTAAAACTTGTATGGTTGTCGGACTCCTGATATTGATGGGTTGGCAAGTGAACTTTAAATATTATAATTGAGGACCCTTGGATGATGTTTGGAACCTTGATTGAAGCCTTAACAAGATATATAGATAAGATTAGATAAAAAGTCCCAAGTTTGAGTTTGAGTTTTTGACCAGCCATCACTCTTTTGCCCTTTTATCCTTCCATACTTAGAATTTGAATGTGAGGTTAGAACCATTGGAAAGCTTGTTTCCGGGGCTTCAATTTGGACACAAGAACGACCTAGAACGGAGTCCCGATGAGAGAGTTATACCCGTTTGAAGTTTTCACATCTGTGCTGGAAGCAGATCCGCACGTGCGGGGAATAGCGGCGCACGTGCGGGACTGTGCGGGACAGCAGCTCAAAAACGTGATTTTTGGACCATTTCTTACATTTTCTTTTCCTCTCTTCTTCTCCCCTCCTCCATGTCCGAAACCCTAGCTCCCAAAACC